>JAZHYW010030000.1:0-135445 GCA_037355805.1 Ixodes ricinus
GCAGCCGACGCCGCGAGCAAATGGAACCGATCAAACAGCATCAAA
Organism: Ixodes ricinus; assembly: GCA_037355805.1. Lineage (NCBI taxonomy): Eukaryota > Metazoa > Arthropoda > Arachnida > Ixodida > Ixodidae > Ixodes > Ixodes ricinus. Next base: position 46 of record JAZHYW010030000.1, read on the forward strand.
AGCGCACGCCACTGGGTAATTTTTGTTTACGATTGGTTCAGCGATGCTAGAACACGTACGGAAACGCGACGGAACACCGTGACAGTGCGCTTTTGAAGCTGTTTGATTTGTCCCATCAGCTCGTTGCGTGGTCTGCGTCTGGACTTGAGGTGTGAAAATAAGTATAGTTGTGTCTGACGGTAAGGTTGCGAGTTCTAGGCGAGGGCTGGCATTTGGATAGTTTTGAGTACGGGCTCTTCAAAACGTTTGAAGGTACCATTTTTTTCAGGGCGCTGTTCAAAAGAAACGGAAGCAAAAGAGAACCTGGTCTCAGATAACTTTGCAGTCTTTTTTTATTGTCTCGTCTCTCGCACGCTCCGTATCGTGTCTATAATGTTTAGATGGGAGGAATCGTTTTCTAAATGTATTCTGGGCGCGTGGTAGAGATTTTAAAAATAAAATGTTTCAAACAGTTTTCACCAGCAAATGCATAGTTTCAGCAAATGTACAAGCTTCGAGCTGTGAGAAAATAAATGAAATGTTTGCTCCCAAATCCGTAAACCATTTTGAACGAGCGACAAAACGCAAACCGGATATTGTGAGCTCAGTTTTTTTTCTTTATTTCTTTTGTTTGTATGTTCTTTTGTTTACTTTTCTTTATGAATAACAGGTATTGCTGACAACACCATCCTATTTCCGCACAGGTATAGCAAGTTTCGAGAAAAAATAAGTTTCCCTTTCTTTTAATATTAGTCACTAAAGAGAATGAATGTCCTATTGCGTAGTGTTTGCGGTATTAAAACAAAATTAAGGCCGAAAGCAGAAGGGTAAGCGATAAGCGTAGGTGAGTCTGGACTTACGGTGAAACGAAGTATAGTATGCCTAATGGTCAGGTTGTGTGTTCTAGGCCAGGGCTGGCAATTGAATAGCTTTGAGTATTGTTTATTCAAAAAGTTCGAATATATTATAATTTCAGGGCACCGTTCAAAATAAACGGAAACAAAGAAAACCTGTTCTCGGATAACGTTGCCGCCTTTTATATTGTCTTGTCTCTCGCACGCCTTGTGTTATGTCTATAGTGTTTAGGTAGGAAGAAGTATTTTCTAAACGTTTTCGGCGCGCGTGGTTGAGATTCTAAAATAAAATGTTTTAAGCAGTGTTTTCACCAGTAAATTTATATTTTAAGCAAATGTACAAGTTTGAAGCTATGAGAAAATAAATCAAATGTTTCCTCCCACCCCCCCCCCCCCCCCCACACACACACAAAGAAAAAAAAGAAAACGGCGGCAACACTGCAAACTGGATATTGTGAGCTCAGTTTTTTTCCCCTTCTCTTTGTAGCTTTTTTTTTAATGAACACCAAGTACTGCTGTCAACATCATCCTATCTCCGCGCATGTATAGCAAGTTTCGAAAAAAGAAAAATGGTAGACTTTCTTTTATAATCTTAGTAAACCAAAGAGGATGAATGTCCCATTGTGTAGTGTCTGCGGTATTAAAACAAAATTATGGCCGGGAGCACAATGGTAAGGGATAGAAATATAATGATGATCACTGGAATGGTGGACTCGGGTACGTTTTATTCAGCCCATATTAAAATCAGAAGCATGCAAAAAAACGGTTGCTCTAACGATAACTAGACTGTTGTGCTAGCTTATTACCGCCGATGTAATCCTACTGTCGTAGGATCACACTAGCCATAGCAAATATCGGTATCGATAATAGATATGTATTACTAATCTGGCCCGTCTCTGATACATGTTAAAGTAATAACGCAATATTAGGAACCGGCCCTATAAAAACTAGGGCTGGGCGTCGATGAAAAATTTTAACCCGATTAATCGCCATCCTTTAATCGACTCATTAATCGATTAATCGGTTTAGCTTATTCCCACGCTGAATAATTAAAAAAATTCAATTAAATGTATTAGCTTTTGCTAAATATGCAATAAGTGGCGCAGTACAATTTTAGATTTTAAATCAACCTTGAGGTATGGTTGAGAACAGTCAAAGGGCACCCACACTCACAAACTAATAATTCAGCCGCAGTGGCAACAAGAGGTTCGTTGATACTCTCCGGTAATAGCGAACTCCTATGATTCTTCATGATATTCTGCGGCGCTAAACAGACACTGGCACGGCGTGTAATTGGCTGGGACACGTATAACCTTCTCCACTTGTTTGGAGTTACAAATCTCGCTCTATACAGCTTACTTTAGGTCAAAATTTCACCAAACGTTTGCCTTCATACAGGTGTACCCGCCCACGTCTGCGTGCTAAAAGCGTCGAATTCTGACTTTTTGGGGGTTCGTCAACATTTAGCCGATTAATCGGTTAAAAAAATAATCGCGATTCAAACATTCATTGTTTAATCGGCAGGTTAATCGATCAAGTGCCCAGTCCTAAAAAAATCATTAAAGATGCGTATTTTACGGCGCTTATTTTATAAAACAAGCTAACGTACGTGCGGTGAAAACGCAGTGTTAACTGTGAGGGGAAAAAAAGTGATTGTGGAAAACATATGCGAGTTTCCTGGAGAACAAGAACTGCTAAACTGCCGACATACTTTCAAAGTAGAAAGTTTTATAAAAATAACAAAAGGTAGAGAGAGTATAGAGAATACAAAACGAGTCAGCTATAAAAAGTTCATACATAAAGAAAGTTATCCGAGGAACGTACGAGACGAGACAAAAAAAAAAGAAATCTGTGCGCTGTGTTTGCTGAAAAATAAAATGTTCTGTTGTATGGAAAAAAAAACGCGTAGGGTTTTAGAATGTTGTAAAAAAAATATCTGCGAACATTTTTTTTTTCGCTCGCATAACTTGTTGTTAAGTGTGCTCGATCGTTTTTCCTTCTATCGAATAGTTTGTTCCGGATACTTAATTTTATCTTCACACGTCCTTAAGCTCTTTTTCTTCTCGCTTTCAAGCTAGTGCCCGTTGGCGTGGAAATATGCGATTTAATGTCAACGAATTGAAATTCAACGTAGAATATACTGAACGTGTAATTAAGATTGAACGCACATTAATGTTAGGATGAAAGAAGGCAGCTTACCGAGCGGAGTGTTCCCAGGTGTCCAGCGCCGTGATGAAAATTTAAGCGCCGGGCACGGCGGATCAGGGTCACGATGGATTTCACTTTAATGAACCACCAAATGGTTTCGTCATATGCGCCTCACGCACTTCTGCTCTTTCGACAATTTCTGGAACCGTTATTGTGAAATAGGCTCCCGATTAGGCCTTGGGTTTAGCTTGACGCGTGCTCTCGCCACATGTGACACGGCTTGTGAGACAACCCTGACCTTGCCCAATAGTTTTTACGTACGAACCCTAACTATGCTTAGTATCCTTAGGGAGCAAAGATCCACAGTAGTAACCACGCTATTGCCTAGCGTAAGCAAGCGTCTTACGTACTCCAATTTGAAACTCCCTGTACGTCCAAACACCAAATATGGTCTGCTATGTCGCAATAGTCTGTTCCTAGCCGCTAGAGGGCCCAATTAGCAGAACGGGGTCCCGACTCCCACTCCAAGTCAAAACGCCATAATTTTAGTCGTTTTTTGCTAATCGTTTTATTCATGCTCCGCTAACTTTCAATTGTGTTTTATTAGGAACGAAATATATTAGCCGCCCTAATGGTTACAAGCACGGATGATTTTGTTTTCCGGTAGAGGCCAAGATATTTGTTGTTGGCTCAATAAAAAGCGCACTAAGAATATATTTGGTCCTGCATTAGGACGTCCGTTACAAGCCCCTTTTTCCTTCATTTTTAGAGGTGAAAAAATTTGTAGGGGACTAGTCCGCCCTTCGAAAGAAACGGACCGTATTTAGGTCTTACGCTTTTCCTTATAATGCGTCCTGCAGTGATTTTATGGCTCTATAAAGCTTGTTCGGCCATGAGTTAACTGTTAGAATTCGCGTTTGGTTTTACTTTGATCTATCGATATTTATAGAAGAGTGAAAATGTGTCAACTCACGCAGTGGCGCTTTGCTATGTTATTTTTTTGGTAACTTCACACGAGGAAGGCATCTTTAACGCAATTGTTTTTGTAAAAACAAACGACCAAGAGGTTTTAGTTAGATCCCTCAAAAAATATTGCTTTCCGATTTGGGATAAAGCGTTCTTAGGGTCTCTTATTTAACATACATAACATGTATGTAAAATGACACGATACAACATGATGTACGATTATTAAAACTGCAACTGTATGGCATACGAGGTGTCGCCTTGACTTTAATAAAAACTACCTTCAAAATCGTTTTTAGTCTTTAAACAACCACAGCATTCTTTCGGACGTACTCAAAGTTAAATATGGTATTCCACAGGAATCAATTTTAGGCCCCTTGCAATTTATTCCTTACATAAGCAATATACCAATTATTATGGGATCTCCGGGCCTTGTCATGCTTGTTTATTTGTTTTGTATGAGTTTATTTCAGACAGACTTACAGAAAGTCTCAGGGGACATGGCTAAAGGCACTTGGGAGTGCCTGACGAGGCCACGCCACCCTTTTTGGCAACATCGGTAGCGAAACAATACAAAAGAAAACAAATAACAAACAACCAGTTGTGCGAGAACATAGGTGGGCTAGTTATCTATAATATTACATTTTGCTTCAACAGATCTTTAAAAAAATACTTTTTTGTGTGCTATCACTTGCATTTATCATTCTAAAAGTTTAGGACATATTTCTCGTTGTTCCATTCATCCGTAAATAAAATTTCTTTCACACTTTTCTTATAATTAAGGGTGACCTGTCACTATTTAGAAGGTCTATAATAGTTGGGTGTTGGTTCAAAATATTTGGTATCTGAAAACTTAGCTTCTGATCTCCATAATTTGTCCGTGAACGAGATTTCATTATTACATTTTGTCTTAAATTGTACGGGCCAATTTTCACGGGGTACTTAGCATGGAACAACAATTTGTCAGTATGAAATTGGCGCTAAATTTTGGGGGACACTTTATATTTCTGTAGATCTTTTAAGCTTAATATTTGGTATGCTCTAAAGTATGGTGTCGCATTCCTAAAAACTTCTAAGTTTCCAATTGCTCGTAATGCTCGCTTTTGTATAGATAAGACACGATCTAAATTTGTTTGAGACGTAGTTGACCAGACAAAGAGACAATAACTTATGCGGGAGTGTATGAGGGTGACATAAATTTGACGTTTAGCTTTTTCGGGGAGATATTATCTTAATCTATTCAAAAGACCAACAGCTCGACAAAGATATCCTATGAGCGAATCAATATGCGGTGTCCATGATAAGTTTTCATGGAATAAAACTTCCAAGAATCGAATTGTTGAAGACTGTTGGATAAAGGAGTCCTGCAATTCTAATTTAAAATTTGATGGTAGTTTCATTCCTTTCGGTTTAAACAGGAAGTAATTCGTTTTGTCTAGGTTTAAATAAAGTTTATTTGATTTAAGCCATATGTCTAACCCCATCAACCATTTTTTCGCCCTTCCAAAGAGATCCTGTATGTCTACACCGGAGAAGAAAATATTTGTATCATCTGCATATAATATTATATTTGAACTACCATGTATGTTTGCAATGTCGTTGATATATAATAGAAATAGTTTAGGTAGGTACAAGAATAGATCTCTGGGGGACTCCATATCTGATGTGCTGAAGGTCTGATTTCACTCCGTTTATGGTTACATACTGTGTTCTGGACGTGAGATAGTTTTTAAATAATAATAACGCAACACCGCGGACTCCGCAGAAGTGAAGTTTCTTTGAGCGTATGTATTGTTGAACGCAATCGAATGCCTTTTTAAGGTCAAGGAATATGCCTAGCGTATATACTTTTTGTTCTATATTCTCAAAGATTTGTTCTTTTATTCCAAGCAGTGCAACTCTGGTGACTTATTTTTCTGAAACTCGAATTACTCCATTACTAGAATATTATTTGAACTAAAAAATTTAACAAGTAGTTTATGTACAATTTTTTCAGCTAATTTCGAAAAACTGAATGTACAGAAATGGGTCTATAGTTGTTGAGATCATTAACTGGTCCACCTTTATCTGTGACAGCCACAAGTGCATGCTTCATTTTGTCCGGGAAGACGCCTGTAGATAGCATGAGATTACATACGTGAGCCAGTGGAAAGCTGATTGTTTCACGAACGGCCTTTAAAGGTCTAGGCATTGATATCATTCGTACCAGATGCGCAGTCATCTTTTAGTGCCCTAATTGAGTTTATAATTTCCCACTGATCAGTCGGATATAAGCTGAGAGAATGTAGGCAATTTGTCCTTATGAACTGTTCACATGGTATATCTACGCGGTCATTTAAGGGAGCACCAGCAGCAACAAAGTGGGAATTAAACCGGTTTGCTATCTGCTCTTCCGATAGCGCTTCATCGTAAAATGGCACTTTTTTGGGGCGACACGTTTTAAGAAGTTAACTCGTTTACTCTTTGCCACATCAAGCGGGGATTCTCGATAACTTCCAAAACCTTTTGCATGTGGTATTCACATTTCGCTTTTTTAATATCAGTGTTTAGCTTAATTGGTACTTTTTTAAATATGCAAAGGTCATTTTCACTCCTTGTTTTTTAAAATATCTCATACAGCTTGTTCCGGTTTTTAATCTTTTATATATTCGTTAGATGTCCATGATTTTCGAGCCTTCTTATGTTTTTTGGCACCTTTAAGGGGAAACATGTGTTATACACGGAAATAAAACGGGATAGAAAATCGTCATATGCCCTGTCTGCATCGTTTTCTCTCAAAAAACACTCCAATCTTGACACGAGATAAAATCCTTAAACCGCTGAAATATTTCGTATAGAACAGTCTCTAATTAACAATTATTTTTTATATCCGCGTGGCTGCTTACAGGCAAAGACGTATATTGGTAAGTTGTCACTTAGATCGCACATTAATACGCCTGATCTCAAATCAGCAGAAAGAAGATTTGTTATACAAAGGTGAAGAGTGGTTTCTGCTGTCGAAGTAATTCTAGTCGGTACATTTATTGTATTTGTGCAGCCATACGATTTCAATATTTCTTGTAAACGCGTGTAAGATACATTGTCCGTGCAAGCATTAATGTTGAGAGCACCAACCAAGACAGCTTGTCACTTCAGCGATACGCTTAGATCAAGTAATGTTTCTGAGAAATGAAGGAAATCACTCACGGATCCTGATGGAGGGCTGTACAAAAGAGCAAACAAGATATCACAGCACTCGTACTGCAACACACTCAAAGTTGTCATCTACAATTCTGTGTTCGGAAAGTACGTTATATGAGAGTTCTGAACGAATATAAACAGAAACCCCACCACCACTCTTTCTTCAGCGGCATGCAGACACACAATCGTAGCCATCTATAAAGTTAAGAAGGTAGGAGAAGCTCCTCCGACAAGCGTGGTGCGCCGGTTTCAAATCCCTCCGCAAACGAAAGAAGAGTTCACTGGAAACGCTCCTTGTTCCGCTTCAATGGATAGATAATGGCCACAGAGTGGTGCCAACTTGTCTCCGACCCCAACTTTTAAAAAAAGCGACCTTGTATTCATCGGAGAAGGAACCGAGCCCTGAAAGCAGCCTTTGTATCAAACGGAGGGGGAAGCTAATCCCCGAAAGTCGTCTTTGTTTCGATCGGAGGGGAAGACTCTAATCTCCCTCTCGTGGCTTCCACAATGCCAAGTCAAAGTAAAAAAATAAAGCAAATATCTACAGAAAGGCAAGGCCCTCCTCGCGCGTTGGCCGCAACGTCACGGAAACGATGGGACGCTATTGGATGCGGAGGTGGTGGAGGGATATATGATTCTTTTGAGGGGCATTTGCAGCTACCTTCTTGACTTGTAACCTACTATAGTACGTGGATGACATCAACGCATCTTCTTCGATTTCCAAAGCGAGCTTGAACCTTGATACCCATCTCTAATCTCGAAGTTTGGCTTGAAATGAATAAATTATACACAAATGTTTAGAAAACAAGGTACATCGTTTTTGCAGTTGCAAATAAATACGACAACACTCACATCGCAATATAGTCCAGAGACAATCTTATAGGTGAGGTTTAAGAACGAACTTTCCTCTGCGGTATGGTTTAATCGAGAGCTCAATTGGAATTCTCACATAATCAAGCTAAGCACTGAACTATTCCAAGCCATTGAATCCATACACAAAATACAAAACCTTATACCTATATGTTACAATATGTATATATCTATATTTTTTTCATTCTGCTATTCAAAACTATGTTACTGTATTTTACTATGAAGCAAGACAACGTCAACAAATTACAATAGGCTGCTCATTCTACAAAAATATATACTGCGAATATTAAAAAATTACACCAGCAGGTCTTAGTATATTCCGACGCAGACACTTTTCAGTAAATGTGGTCCACTAAAGGTTGCTCAAATTTATTTCTTTAAGCAACTGCAAATAATACACAGCAAAACGTTCTTTTGAGATTCCTCCAGATGATGCAAATAAATATACATTTAGACACAAAATCAGACGACACCCCAAAATATACACGAATTATGGTAAGCAAACGAAAAAATTTCAAGTGGCGGACTTCCTTAACAATACTGCATCTCTAATCGACTTCAACTGCTCATTCATTTTGTTTAAAAAGAAACTGACGGCGATTCTGGCGGGCAGTGACATTTGTTTTTCATTCTCATTTTGGCGCGAGTCATGTTTACGCTTTTAATATTGGTTTCATGTGTTAGAACAGACTTTATATACTTGTATCTTCTTTTTCATTTCCCGGTATTAGCAACTACTGTTGATTCCACAGTTAGTACTTATTTTTTGTTTAGTGTATATATCTTTGTATATTTGTTTCCGATGTGTCAGATTGTTTCATCGGTTTTGTTGTAAAGCGCCAAGCTGCAGTAACTGCAAAGGGGGCAGAGGCCTCGTCAGGCATCAAGCCTTTAGTCTCTGCCCAACTCCCGGTCAATCGTGGAAGAAAAAAACAAGCGATGTTTTTTGCTTTTTTGTATAATTTAGGCATAATAACTAAAATCCTTGGAAAAAAAGTATTTTAAAACAAATGTTCAGTAAATTACATAATCCACTTTGATGGCATCAATGGGAAATAAAAAAGAAAAGGGTTACTTTGATCGTCATCTAGTTCCTCATTATCCAAACTGATCGGTTTTAACGATGGTGGTATTTGTGTCTAAAGCTCGTGTTTTAAAGCACACACACGAAAACAAAACAAAAAAAGAAATCGACCCTCAGCTTTTGGGAGATTAGAAGCTGTATGTATCTTTCCCATTTGCTCATCTTGCGTTTTACTGCTCACGCTGAATAAAAAGACACTTAATTGATGCCGAGTTCAAGAATGTCAGCTCTTACAGCAATTAGCCATGCATCGAGAGAGGGTCCGCTTTTGTGCTAATTGGATCAGGTGGAACGGTTGAATTCACAAAGGGAGCTCAGTGGGAATCCGTACGCAGCGAATCACTGTTCCACTTAGCTCCTTGTATATTCTTTATATGTTTTACTTGATTGTAACAATTTCGTGATTTTACATTTCATTTTATTAATTTTTTTGCTTGGTATATTAATACATACCGGGTGTTCATTTTTCATTCGAACAGATTTATTTAAAAAATTCGTAAAAGATGCACTGATACGGTTTGTGCAGGTGAGTTATACGGCCGGGGGACATATTATAGGGGGCTAATCGTAACGATCAGTTGGCTAATTTATTAAAATTAGTTAATTAACTTTTAAGTAATGAAAATAGACATATTTTTTCCAATTAGAAACATGCACAGCGTCACCGAAAACCACTAAATCAGTCATTTTCAGAAAGACTTTGAGCGCGTGAGAAGCGTAGTAGTGCACTAAAGTTACGACTCGTGGAGGAGGTACAAGGCTGGGGCTAGATAAGAGACGGAAAAATCGCGCGGGCGCCTTACCGCAACCACAAGCTTTGTAGCTGCTCTACGAGTGGTAACTTTAGTGCACTAGTACGCTTCTCACGCGCTCAAAGTCTTTCTGAAAATGACTGATTTACGGGTTTTCAATGACGCTGAGCAAGTTTCTAATTGGAACCATATGTCAATTTTCATTAATTAAAAAGTTAATTATCGAATTTTAGTTAATTAGTAAACTGATCGTTACGATTGACCCCTATAATACGTCCCCCAGGCCGTATAACTCACCTCCACAAGCAGCATAAGTGTAACTTTCACGGCTTTTTGTAAATAAATCTGTTCGAATCAAAAATGAACACCCGTATATATATATATATATATATATATATATATATATATATATATATATAACGAAGTGAAAAACTCACGGTGAAAAACAACAAACAGCGGAAGTTTAATCGACGATTTCGCCGAGAGACTCGGATTCGTCAGGATATGTATATATATAATGATCAGCCCTTTGAGAAACGGTAAGATTGTTTCCAGTCATGCCCGTTGAAGCTGACTAGTTTCCGGCCGTGTAAACACACACGTAACAGGACTGGTTAAATAAGCAATACACCTATCATTACGACTTATAGGAAAAAGGCAATAAAATTATTTAATGAATATAAAAGAATATGAAAAGAATAACGAACTGCAAAGTGTTCGATTGTTCGGCAGTGGCAGTGCCTTCAGGACTGACAGTCCCGAAGAACTGAGAGTCCCGGAACGTGGACGCCTGCCCGCTAAGCCCCTTTTTTTATTGTATATATTCCTTTACGGGCATTCAAATGTCTTTGTTTATTTCGAATTTACTTTTATATAGGTCGTTTTTAATACACTATCCCTTAGTGTTTTACTTGTTCACCCACTACTTCGTGCTTTACTTTCTTCCTACAATTATCAAATGAACTTTTTTTTCATCCTTTGCCTACTGCGTTTGTGCACCCTCCTTCGTAGTTATATATTTCCCGGAAGTATATATAGTATATATTGTAACGGACAAGGAAAAGGAAGAAAACGGGAAGAAGAAGAGGAGGTCGTATGGAGAACGGGGGCTGGATTCTGGGTTGCCCGTTTAGCCCATGAGCTGAGACTCCCGCAACATTTGGTGGCAGCGGTGGGATTACGAAATGGCAACCCAATCGGAGGCAAGTGGCGTGATCTCAAATTCCGCGGCGATGCAAATCACGGAGCGGTTAGCTAATCTGCTCGCCGAAAGGAGTGCTACGGACATTGTGAACCTGCTTGGAACCCTCGACGATTGCCTCGCAACCCGTCTGTCTCTGCTGGAAACTGCGGTCGAACGTCAGGTTGCCGATGTAGGGCAACGCCTCAATGATGGCCTTTCGTCCATTGAATCTCGGATTCGACTGCCTGTGCACCACGGACTGCCACTCAAGCTGCCGACATTTGATGGGCAGTCGTCTTGGCAAGCCTTCATCATCCAATTCGAAACGGTTGCAGACTTTTACGGGTTCGACTCAACGTCCAGAGCTCGTGCAATGGTGGCCCAGTTGAGGGGGAACGCTGCTGAATGTTTGGAGAGCATGTCTGCAACAAGTCGTTCCTCATATCAGCTACTCATAGAAGCCCTAAAGTCCCGCTTTGGTGATGAACATCTCCAGCAATTTCACCTGACTGCTTTGAAGCAACACCGCCAAGGCACGGACACACTCCAGGAGCTAGCTGACGTAATCCAGCGGATGGCGAGAAGAGCGCTCGTCGGATGTACGGAAGTCGACGTGGAGCAGATAGCAACCACTGCTTTCATCGACGCAATCGAAGACACCGACATTCAGCTTCTTGTGCGACTCGCCCACCCAACCACGACTCGTGCAGCACTGGCTCGCACACTCGAAGTTCAAGCAGCCAACAAAGCAATGGACATGGTGTCGACATCTGGAATCCAGCTTCCGGGGCTGGCTCAACGATCTTCACCGGTACGTTCAAGTAAACGTCGTTGCTTCACGTGTGGTGACATTGGGCACTTAGCTCGATCCTGCCCAAATCACTTGGCCCCGTGCAAAACGCAACCTATACCAACGCCAAACGTTTCAAGTGACAGTGAGCATGGCAAGGTTGAGTCTCATGTAGTGCATCTATGTTCCTCTGGTGACAACGCCACTGCGCACCTCACCAACGCCATGTCTTTCAGTTCATCTTCATGAGTTGGGACAACATGTGAATGCTATCGTGGACACCGGAGCTGCAGTAAGTCTAATTGATTATGCATTACTGCAATCAGCGAAGTGTACCACGCCCAAAACACTTCCTGGTACCGTCTGTCTTATATCAGCCGACGGTTCTACAATCGAACAAGAAGGGCAGATCTCGTTGACTGTAGAAACCTTAGGAACAACAGTCAACCTCCCCTTTGTAATTGTGCGCAAGTTACAATGGTCAATGATACTCGGCCGTGACTGGTGTTCAAACGTCCAGCTCTCTCTATCGTTTCGAGGAGGTGAACATTGTTTGTCAGCTCTACCAACTTTGAGTATTGGCGATCAGTCCAGTTGGTCTGCGACAGAGTTGCCCCAAGGAGATAGTGGGGGAAGCAAAGAAGCAACTTCCTGGAATTTTGAGAGCTTATTCGATGGATTTGTCCTAGCGTGGTCCAGCTTGAAAAACCTGACGAAGACCGCTGCAGCCCAAGTATGTTCTACCGTCGCAACTGCTACGACATTTGTGTCTACACTAATGGCACCGATGGTCAATCGAAAACCACAGAAGGTGTTCCGTATGGTTGCAGCATCGGACATTGTTGTACCTAAGTTATCTGCAGTTTGGGCTACAGCAATAATTCCAGGTTCAATGACGTCAAAAGATATCCTAGTTGAATCACTGCTACAATCTCGTCCTGGGATGGAGTTTGCTATACCTCGCTGCCTTGTTTCCTGCGAGAAGGGGAGTTTGATGCTTCCAGTTTTAAACCTGACGAATGGTGACCTGCTCCTGAAATCCGGTGAAGACTTCGGACCTGTGACATTTGCCCTCTCACATGCCACTGTCGCGACAATTAGTGCGGCACCAACGATGTCTTTCCCGCAAAATTGTCTTGAAAAAGCTAGTGATCTTCCATGGTCGGAATTTAATTTCGGCAACAACTTAACAGAACAACAAAAGGCACAGATACAAGAACTGCTCTTGGACTTTCGGCAGTGCATTGCTATTACACCAGAAGAGCTAGGGTGCACACCACTTGTGCGCCACACCATCAATACTGGTGATCACGCTCCAGTACATCACAATCCAAGACGTGTTTCGATGAGAGAACGGGAGGAGATAAACCACCAGGTAGACGACATGCTTCAAAGGGACATTATAACTAGCTCCAACAGTCCTTGGTCGTCACCAGTTGTCCTGGTTAGGAAAAAAGACGGCTCTACAAGATTCTGCGTGGACTACCGGAAACTTAACAGCATAACAAAACCAGACGTGTATCCTTTGCCACGACTTGACGATGCCCTTGATCGCCTTCATGGTGCCAGCTACTTTACTACTCTGGATCTCATGTCCGGATATTGGCAAGTGGAGCTGGAGCCGAAAGATTCCGAAAAAACTGCCTTTGTAACTCCTGACGGATTGTTCCAGTTTAACCGTCTTCCATTCGGACTCTGCAATGCACCTGCGACTTTCCAACGCCTCATGGATAGGGTGCTTGGACACCTGAAGTGGACGATGGCGTTAGTTTATCTTGATGATGTCATTGTATACGCTGACACCTTTGAAGAACACCAGCACCGTCTGCGTCTAGTGCTGAATGCCCTCACCAATGCGCATCTCCGTCTGAAACCATCGAAATGCTTCTTCGGATGCGACACAGTCATTTACTTAGGGCATGTTGTCAACAAAGAGGGTATTCGCCCGGATCCAACCAAGCTGGCAGCGCTAGCCAATATTCCTGAGCCCACTACCACGAAGCAGTTGAAAAGCTTTCTAGGCTTTGCGTCCTATTTTCGTCGATTTGTAAGAAACTTCTCTCTCAGAGCTGCTCCACTGACTGAGCTTCTTAAAAAAGACACCAAGTGGCGTTGGTGTGCAAAAGAACAAGCTTCTTTTGCTGATATCAAAAGAGCACTTCTTGAACCACCAACCCTGGCTCATTTTTCAGAAGAAGCACCGACGTTCATTCACACTGATGCCAGTGGCGAAGGGCTTGGCGCTGTTCTTCTCCAGAGGGACAGTGCAGGAGTAGAACATCCCGTCATATACGCAAGCCGCAAACTCAGCGAACCAGAAAGTCGATGTCATTCTTCAGAACTCGAGTGCCTCGCTGTTGTTTGGGCAGTGGAAAAGTTCCGTCCATACATCTACGGAAAGCATTTTACAGTCGTGACAGATAACTCTGCTCTCCGTTGGCTTCAGTCAAAAAACGATCTAACTCCGAAATTGACTCGGTGGGCAATGAAACTGCAAGAGTTGGACTTCTCGATCGTTCATAGAAGTGGGAAACAGCACCAAGACGCCGACTTCCTCTCACGGCACCCCATCGAAGACGCCAGAGTTGCTCCTGTACTCGCACTCTTAGATTTGCAGTCGGCGCAAGCAGAGGAATGTGACACATTCAACATAATCCAGTTGCTTTCTGACGAAGTGAACGGGAGACCGCGACTTTCAGAACGTCGCTTGCGGCGTCTACGAGCGTACTACCAGCTTCGGGACGGTCTGCTGTGTCATCGAGCACATCCCTCAGGAGCGTGGCTCCCCGTAGTTCCTCCCAAAATGCGTCGGAACGTTCTTGAGATGTGCCATGATGCTCCAACTGCGGGTCATCTCGGGCAACACCGGACGCTCGACAAAGTCGCCAAGAGATTTTGGTGGCCGCACCTCAGGACGGATGTCCGACAGTACGTCGCGTCTTGCGCAACATGCCAACTGCGGAAAACACCACCGCACCCGGCGAAGACCGAGCTACAGCAAATACCGCCTCCAGGCAGCCCGTTTGAGGTAGTTGGAATTGATCACCTGGGGCCGTTTCCAAAATCTGATGATGGAAACAGGTACGTCATTGTCGCAACGGACTACCTGACGAAGTGGGTCGAAGTGGAGGCAGTCCCCGATACTTCAGCTGTGCATCTCGTCACCTTCGTCAACAAACACCTTGTATTGAGGCATGGTGCACCCCGCCTGATAATATCTGACAGGGGAACGTCATTTATGTCCCGTACTTTCGGTTGTGCTTTGCGAGATTACGGAATTGAACATGCGGCCGCTTCACCCTACCATCCTCAAACGAATGGCCTAGTAGAGCGTACCAACCGCAGCATTGGAGATATATTAGCTGCGTTCGTCAATAAATCTCACAAGAACTGGGACACGTTCATTGGTACAGCGGCGTTCGCTTTGAACACTTCACAACAGGAAGTGACCGCCAAATCTCCATTTGAGCTTGTTTACGGAAGACTCCCGACGCTTCCGCAGGAATCATCGATAGGCGCTGCGTGGACCCGTCGGGCGCGAGAGTATGAAGAGAACTTCGCTGAACGTCTAAGTGAAGCCAGAAAACTGGCTCGGCTGGCAATTCTAAATAAGCAATCAAAGTTGGCCGAACGTCACAACAGAGACAGCTCATTGCCGTCGTTTTCACCAGGTGATGTGGTGCTTCTTCGAAGGCACCTAAGACGTCCACAGCACTCGGAAAAGCTTTTGCCCAGATACTGCGGACCTTTCAAGATCAGCAGGCAACTTGGACCCGTAACGTACCGTCTCGAAAACCTTGACACCCTGCCTCAGCGTGGGCGACGCCGCACTTTGACAGCCCATTCAAGCCATCTGAAACTTTATGTCACACGTGGTGACTATCTTAGCATCGTCCGGGACGGACTTCCAAACAGGGAGGGGCGAGTGTAACGGACAAGGAAAAGGAAGAAAAGGGAAGAAGAAGAAGAGGTCGTGATGGAGAACGGGGGACTGGATTCTGGGTTGCCCGTTTAGCCCATGAGCTGAGACTCCCGCAACAATATATATATATACAGGGTGTTTCACGAAAGGTGGACAAATTCGATATTGCGAAAACTACGCTTCGCAACAAAAAAAGACTTGTGTCGTTTTGGTTCTGGGCCAGGGCCTATTTAGGAACATTATTAAAGTCCGGGATAATTAGATTGTTAATTATTTTTGCGTAATTAACTTTTAATATTGTGTTTAAGGGCATTGTTTCAATTACAAAATTGCTCAGCATCATCAAAAAACACTAAATCGACAAATTGCAGTACGATAGAAGGCGCGCGAAGCATTTTACGGCTTTCTGAAAAACCACATATATCCGACGGGTTTTAGGTTTCGGTTTGCTATCGGAGCGCATCTCGGCCCTGGCGGCACCGTGCCCCGTGGAGAGATAGTGCAACCAACCTGTGCTGCGCTGTCATCGCGCGACGCAGCAGAGGCTGGTTGCACTATCTCTCCACGGGGCGCGGCGCCGCCGGGGCTGAGATGCGCTCCGATAGCAAACCGAAACTTAAAAACCCGTCGAATTTGCGCGGTTTTTCAGAAAGCCGTAAAATACTGCGCGTGCCTTCTATCGTTCTGCAATTTGTTGATTTAGTGTTTTTTGATGATGCTGAGCAATTTTCTAATTGAAACCATGCCCTTAAACACAATAATAAAAAAGTTAATTACGGGAAAATAATTAACAACCTAATTATCCCGGACTTCAATAATTTTCCTAAACAGGCCCCTTGCCCAGGACCAAAACGACACAAGCCTTTTTTGTTGCGACGCGTAGTGTTTCGCAATATCGAATTTGTCCACCTCGTATATACAGGGTGTTTCACGAAAGGTGGACAAATTCGATATTGCGAAAACTACGCGTCGCAACAAAAAAAGGCTTGTGTCGTTTTGGTTCTGGGCCAGGGGCCTATTTAGGAGACATTATTAAAGTCCGGGATAATTATATTGTTAATTATATTTTGCGTAATTAACTTTTTTATTATTGTGTTTAAGGGCATTGTTTCAATTAGAAAATTGCTCAGCGTCATCAAAAAACACTAAATCAACAAATTGCAGAACGATAGAAGGCGCGCGAAGCATTTTACGGCTTTCTGAAAAACCACACGTATTCGACGGGTTTTAAGTTTCGGTTTGCTATCGGAGCGCATCTCGGCCCTGGCGGCACCGTGCCTCGTGGAGAGATAGTGCAACCAACCTGTGCTGCGCTGTCATCGCGCGACGCAGCAGAGGCTGGTTGCACTATCTCTCCACGGGGCGCGGTGCCGCCGGGGCCGAGATGCGCTCCGATAGCAAACCGAAACTTCAAAACCCGTCGAATTTGCGCGGTTTTTCAGAAAGCCGTAAAATACGTCGCGTGCCTTCTATCGTTCTGCAATTTGTTGATTTAGTGTATTTTTGATAATGCTGAGCAATTTTCTAATTGAAACCATGCCCCTAAACACAATAATAAAAAGTTAATTACGCAAACATAATTAACAACCTAATTATCTCGGACTTTAATAAATTTCCTAAATAGGCCCCTTGACCAGGACCAAAACGGACACAAGCCTTTTTTTGGTCGCAACACGTAGTTTTCGCAATATCGAATTTGTCCACCTTTCGTATATATATAGTATATATACACATACATATATATATATATTGTAACGGGCAGCAGTAAAGAAATAAGAGAGGAGTAAGACGAGAATGTACTGAGGGATCATTCAAATATAAGGACTAAAATAGGACGACTTGTTTTAACCGCAACTTTCGGTCGCAGCGGTGAGATTATCGCCTATGAATACACGATCGCGAGCGGCTGCCGCAGAGACAAGTGAGGATGCAGCGGCTGTTGCATTCGCAGAGATCACAGAGGGGTTGTACCGTCGACTAGCTGAAAGCAACGCAGCCGGTTCCGCCAACCTGATGGAAGCCTTCGATGGTTGCCTGGCCAGCCGTCTTGCACAAGTGGAAACCGTAATGGAGCAGCGAGTCACCACCGTGAGTCTACGAGTTGGTAATACTCTTCAATCAATGGAGTCCTGACTGCGACGCCTGGAGCTGCATGCTTCCCTTAAGGCGCCAAGAGAAGGGTTGAACAACAACGGAAATAACGTCCTATCTTTCCAAGCTTCGGTTGGGGACCAGAGGCCGCTTGTTCCGGAAGCGTCTCAAATACAGCAGCTAAAGCCACCCACTTTTGACGGACTTGGAGCGTGGCACGCGTTCCTGGTGCAGCTTGAAAGTTGAAACCGTGGCCGCACATAACGACTGGGACGGCATTACAAAAGCTCGCGTTCTGGTGAGCCAGCTGGGGTGAGTGGCTGCTGACTTTCTTCAAAGGCTATAAGAAACGAGCCGATCATCACATGAGCTACTGACTTCAGCACTCGAGGCGCGCTTTGGGGACGCGCACCTTCAAATATATCATCTGGTGGCACTGAAAAATCATCGCCAGGGATCAAGCATGATCCAAGTGCTCACCGATGCTGTCGAGCGTTTGGCAAGGAAAGCTTTTGTTGGGTGACTTAAAACAGTTCTAGACCAACTGTCAACATCGGCGTTCACTGATGCGATTAACGATGCTGAAATTTTGCGTTTTGTATGACTTGTACGTCCATGCACGATTCGATCTGCGTTGGCCATGCACTTGAGGTGGGCGCCGCCAACCGGGCAATCAAGTCTGCACAACTTTCCGACACCCAAGGTAGAGTTCCCCGTGGTCTATAGGAGTCCATCATCCGAGAAAAAAAACTCAACGTCGGTGCTCCAGTTGTAACCACATGGGACACGTACCTTGCCCGAACTTGCCCTCTGACAACGCATCGCCAGCAGGGAAACGACAAAGCGGGGCCGATGGGGCAGGATCCCGCGTAGTTCATCGAGTCCCCCTTTTGTCGACATTAACGGACTGTTCGATGACACCACAATTCAGCGTTCACCTTCAAGGAGTAGGACAAAATACCACTTCCATCGTGGAAATGGGTGCGAGAGTGAGTGCTATCGACGCCAACTTGCTGAAATCTCATGCGGCTCTCAAGGTCTCTCATGACACCATCTGTCTGTTTTTTGCCAACGGGTCAGCCATTTTACCTGAGGGACGAACTAATCTGGCAGTGAAAAGCATAGGAACGACTGTTACTCTTCCATTTGTGGTCGTCCGTAACCTACAGTGGTCTCTGATCCTCGGTTGATTGGTGCTCTGTTGTCGGCTTGTCTCTCTCGCTTCGCTAGGATGAACATGGTGGCTCTTTTGCGTTGGTGATATCCCTACCAAAGCCGCGCCATATCTCGTCAATGACAATACCCGTGAAATGCAACAACGAACCTGAAGTACGTATAAATCGGACTATCAGATAAATCAAAAGGGCAGCTGCGGGCTCCGTGCGGACTATTGCTGAAGTTGGCCGGGTGTTCATGCACTCCTTGTTTACTTCGCACGGTTGTTGTCGATCCGACAACCCATATGTTATCTTCATAGCAGATGTTGCCGTGCCGAAATTGTTCAGCGGCGTGGGTACCGGAAGTAATCCAAGACACTAAGTACACTGGGGACGTCATAATCGAAGCATCTCCTCAATCGAGTCCGTGCAGAGAGCTAGTGATGCTTAGTAGTCTTGTGTCGTGCAAGGAAAGTAATCTAATGGTTCCAATTTCGAACCTTGCAGACAATGACCTTTCCCTCAAATCCGGAGAGAGGCTCGGTTCAGTAACACAAGTTACACCTGTTCCACACTTGCAGTCATTCGCACGTCATCTCCTTCACCGACTTCAAACTACGAGGATTTCAACATCTCCGACCTACCATTGCGTGAGTTTAATTTTAGACCAAACCTGACGGAGAAACAAAAAAAGACGATGAAGGCCTAATTCGTGGAATTTCTAGAATGTATCGCAATTACACCCGACGAACGTGGATGAACACCTATCATGCAGCACACTGTAAGAACTGGTGACCACGCAGCCATACATCAGCACCCACGGCGCGTTTCAATGACTGAACGCAAACTCATCAACAGCCAAGTGGACGATATGCTACAAAAAGGTATTATCGAACACACACAGAGCCCTTGGTAGCCACCATTTCTTGATTAAGAAGCAGGATGGTTCCACCAGGTTTTGCGTAGATTATCGCAAACGGAGCAGCATCACGAACCTTGATGTCTACCCACTGCAGCGGCTAGACGGTGCTCTCGACCGCCTCCATGGTTGCAGCTACTTCACGACCTGAGACTTAATGACCAGATACTGGCAAGTAAAGCTAGACCCGAAGGATGCCAAAATATTTGCATTTCTTATATCCGATGGTTTATTTCAATTCTACAGTTCAATTTCCCTTCGGATTATGCGATTCCCAGGCTACTTTTCAACGCCTTATGGATCGCGTCCTTGGCCTTCAGAATTGAACGATGGCTTCCGTTTACCTAGACGATGTCTTAGTTTGTGCTGCGACCTTTGAGGAGCACTAACTTCGCGTACGGCATATGCTCAGTGCCCTGACTAAAGTTCAATTACGCCTAAAACCGACAAAATGTTTCTTCGGCTGCGACGAAGGTACCGACCTAGGCCACGCCATCAACAAGGAAGGGATTAGGCCAGACCCAGAGATGCTGGCAGTGATCGCCAGCATTCCAGAACCTACCACTTCAAAACAACTAAAAATATTCCTTGGTTTTGCTTCATTTTGTATGTCGATTTATACGAAACTTTTCCCAAAAAGCTTGGCCAATGAACGCACTTCTGAAAAAGGGCACTAAGTGGCGTTGGAGTACGAAGGAGGCCGCGTCTTTTGCGCCCCTCGAACAACCTACCCTTGACCATTATTTCGGGAACTGCTCCAGCGTACATCCATACGGACGCAAGTGGTAAAGCCGTTGTTCTTCTTCAGAAGGATCAATATGTGGTGGAACGTCCCGTCACCTATGCCAGCCGCAAGCTTAGTTAACCTGAAAGTCGTTATGACTCCTCGGAACTTGAATGCCTCGCTGTTGTTTGGGCATTTCAGATGTTCCGTCCGTACATATACGGAAAGTGTTTCACTGTGGTAACGGATAACTCTGCTCTGCGCTGGATTAAATCCAAAAGTGATCTCGCACCAAAACTAACACGATGGGTCATAAAACTTCAGGAATACAATTTCTCCATTATCCATCGAAACGGCAAACAGCATCAAGACGCCGATTTTCTATCAAGAAACCCAACGAATGACGCCCCAGCCTCTCCACTTCTTGAACTGATGGACCTGCAAATAGCCCAATCAAATGATCTTGAAACATCTCATCTGCGCCACTTACGCACAGAAAATGTCAATGAGTTACCATCACTTCCTGAAAGGCGCAAGCGCCGCTTACAGCCCACTACAAGGTGATAGATGGCTTACTTTGCCATCGATCCGGCCCTTCAGATCATTGGCTGCCGGTTGCTCCTGAGAGGGCACGACATAGGATTCTGGAAATGTGTCATGACGTGCCCACTGCAGGTGATCTGGGTCAGCACAGGACGTTAGTCAAGGTTTCAGAGAGATTCTGGTGGCCCCGACACAGGAGTGGTGTCCGGAAGTACGTCGCGTCATGCACTACGAGGAAAACCCCATCAAATCAAGCAAAGACAGAACTTCAACAAGTACCTCCCACTCCGAACTACATTTGAACTGGTGGGACTAGGCCACTTGAGACCACTTTCAAAATCACAGGATGGCAACAAGTATATCATCGTAGGGACGGGTTGCCTTACGAAATGGGTAGAAGTGGAGGCTGTTCCGGACACCTCGTCAACGCACCCATATAGTCACCTTTTTGAACCGTCCCCTTGTGCTGGGACATGGACCTCCACGCCTAGTAATCTCAAACAGAGGAACTTCTTTCACGTCACGAACTCCCGAGGACGCTCTACGTGAGTACGGGATTCAAAATGCCGCAACCGCAGAAGGATGGTCTCGTGGAGAGGATCAACAAGGGGATATTCCGGCTGCGTTTCTGAGCACGTCACACAGAACCTGGGATCACTACGTCGGAACGGTGGCCTTCGCATTTAACACGTCCCGTCAAAAAACAACAGGTGAATCCCCTTTGAGCTGGCTTATGGACGACTTCGAACGCTTTCAGAAGAGATCGAAATAAACGCGGCGCGGACTCGCTGACGCCAAGAGTACAGCAACAATTTTTTGATGCGATTACGCAAGGCACGGGAAGAAGCAAGGCTCGCTTTTCTACCTAAGCAGTCGAATATCGAGTGCGTTTTTATTCGAGCAGTTGAGCTCCGCTGATTGAACCAGGTGACCTAGTACTTCTCAAAATGCATTTCAGGTGTCCACAGTGCTCAGGAAACTTCTTCCAAGGTCTGCGGGCCTTTCAATATGATTAGCCAGCTTGGCCCTGTTACATACCTCCTCGAAGAACTCTCCGGCCTTCGACGACCAGGAAGACACAAAGTTCTCACTGCCCATCGCAGTCATCTTTAACTTTACGTGACGGATCATAAGTACCTAGACGGTCCGAGACAGACGCTTTGCCGGAGTGGATTGTCCGTCTCAGGCAACGAGCAATGAGAAAGATGACGACGTGACAGATATAAGAAAGGAAAAAGACGAGATTGGACTGAAAGAAGCTTAGAATAGAAGGACTAAAATAAAACGACCTGTGTAAACCGCAACAATATATATATATTTATATATATATATATATATATATATATATATATATATATATATATATATATATTGTTGCGGTTTACATATATACGGGCGTTCATAACGTTCGTATAATTGTCATGAAGGAATAGAGATTCACCAATCAAACTCAAGTAGGAGTTCACACTTTTTCTATACATGTTCGCCACCAAAAGTTATTCACTTTTTTCCAGCGATGGACAACATGCCGGATGCGATTGTTATAGGACTGCTCGCTTTGAGTGTTCAGGAATCGCTCCACTTCAGCAATCACTTGGTCGTCATCCCTAAATGCTTTCCTCTTGTTTGGCCACACTGGAAGCGTCTGCGCCATTTGACCACAGTGTCATAAACTGGGGCGTTATCCCCGAACAACGCTCCCAGATTGGAATCAATATCCTTGGCATTGCTTCCCTTCAAATGAAAAAACGGATTACTGCATGTGCTTGGCACCGACGGGCGGTGCAATTTTTGTTTCGACTCCCTAGCGGTTTTCCACGTTACTATAGCACACGATGTTTTTACTGTGCGGAAACTAGGAGGAGGCGCGCTCATGTTGATGTCTGTCTTGTTCCGTTTTTTTCAATTTTTTGTGCCGATAATTCGAACTTTATGAACGCCCCTCGTATATATATATATATATATGTATATATATATATATATATATATATATTAGGTGGTGTGTGGAAGCGAATAAGAGAAAGCAAAACGCGTTATGCTTATTTTTGTGGCAGGGTCATAGAAGCTGAAATGTACGCCGTTGCAACAGCACTCCATTCCCATTTTACGATCGGAGATGGTAGTAACATTATTTTCCAAGTGTCGGTTAATAAGTGCAAGCACTAAAAACGACTTGCCAAAAAAAGTTAAAAAGGGCTCAGTGAAAAGTTGTAAAGGCGTAGGGCGAATAAAAACAGTTCTGAGCGCACTTTGGCGTGCAGCGTCAGAATGGGGAAAAAAACATAAAACCAGATGCGAAACGAACATGAAGAAGAGGTGAAATATTATATTATCTTGCTGACTGTGCTGACGCAACAGCTGTAGAGAGAGAGTGCAAATGGTCGTTAGCTAGCGCCTTACGGGTCATGAACCGTTATTGGCTTTGCAGAGTTATTCTTGTTTTGTTTTTTCTTTGTCTGGCCTTGTGACGTTAGGCGTGTGAACCGCGCCCGCATACCCTCCTTAAAAATAATGGCAGAAAGGATGAGAGCGAGCCTAAAGGATGCGGTTCTAACAATATCAATAACAGTCGGCTAACATTTCACCGAACAGTAAACGTAAGAAAGGAAAATTATATGGAAGTCCCGGCGGTGATTACAATTTTCCTTTTGACTCCAACATTGGCAAAAATGATTCACGTAACAAGCCCATACTGGAATCCAACGTTTCAGTGGTTTTATCAAGTGAAGAATCACCTAGGCTTTGGGTGTAATCACGCATTAATTTGAATCCCTATATAACACAAGCAATTTGTATTTGCACAGGTTTTACGTTTGCCTACGCGTCAGCGTCGAAGGCTAGAGAGAAATTTTAGGAGGAACCTGGGGAAATGCGTCTTTTATGCGGGCAGAAACCGAGGGAGAGGAGGAAGCGAGAGCGCGCGGGGACGCTGGAACGGCGAACTCTGACTGGTATGATTAGTGGGTAGGTGCGAAGCTAGCCGCCTTTGTCTCCACTGCACTCGTCGAACGCGTTAGAAGGCAGAACGCCGGCACCCGGCGTTTGGCGTTCTCGTTCTAGCGCCCCCTTCCAACTAATCATTCCAGTCAGAGTTCGGCACTCTGGCGTCCCGCGCCCTCTCGTTTCCTCCTGTCTCTCAGTTTCTGCCCGTGTAGTCTTATAAGACAGCGGAGGATAATCAGGGCGTGTCAAGTTCTGAGCCTTCCTTTACCGTTCCGCAGCCAGTGAGTTTCCTGCATTAGCCGATGAGAACGCCGGAGGACAAAATACAAAGCAAGAAGTGTAAACACAATAAGCCCCATTCTGGGTTTCTTAAGTTTCCACTTAGTCCCCCACCGGGTAAGTCCTGGACGAATGAAGGTATAAAAAAATAAACGAGGAAGTCAACCTAACCACTCATGTTGTCTGCAGCGACATGCGTGAACGCGTCACGTAGTAACAGCAACCTCGACTGTTTATGACGGGAGTATCGGTGTGGAAGTAAGTTAAGAAACTGCAGATCGGGGGCACATGGTACACCTCGTTAGAGTGGAGGTTTCCTTTCGACCTTATGTCCTGTGTGATATCTTCCGATAAGAAATATTTCGAGCGTCGATCAGCGTCCCGACATACGTCTCGTCTCGTATGTCGGGACGCTGATTCGCAAAGAATTCGTCGCTTTGACTCGGTATTGCCACTGAAGGGCCCATTGTTGTCAGGTGAATTTGACCTGCAACCCAAATTAAGTGTACTAAAGTAACTTGGATGCAAGTATGGGCCCAGTTCTTAGGAATAATCTATATACAATAAAAATAAAAACAACAGGTCACGAGACACTCGGGGAGAAACCAGTGAAATTTAGCATATCCGATGCGACCCTTGGGTGCTTTTCGTTGTGCAGTGGGGAAAGGCAAGGTTGACACGTTCCAAGCAAAGCCTGTATAGCAGCGAACTGTGATGTTTATTACCAAATTCGGTGGTTAAAAACCTGGTCACAAAACAAACAAAAACAACAACAATAAAGCAGCACTATAGCGTTCGGGTTAACTGTGCCTCAATATGTAACAAATCATCGGGTGTTGTCACTGGTGCTTTTAAACCTCGACGAACATCCGTGCGAACATTCCTAGCCATTCCTGTGAGCTCTGAGGTACCTACTGGGTGTCCCAAATACCGGCCAAGCTCTTTAAATCGACCGCAAAATTCGGTTTCTTAACCTCTCGCGATACTATTTTGTGCAGCGTTGCACACAGATGGTGTTTTTTTTTCTTTTTTAGTAAAATTTGCAAAGAGCGAATTTACCTGAGGAAAAAGTACAAAAAGAAAAAGGCTTAACTCCTATGGAAAACGCAGCGAAGCCACCGGTCTTCATACCATAGGGCGCCCTATTGTTTGAAGACCGGTGGCTTCGCTGCTTTTTCCATAGGAGTTAATCCTTTTTCTTTCTTTACTTGTTCCTCAAGTAAATTCTCTCTTTGCAAATTAAAAAAAAAAAACACCATATGTGGGCAACCTGCACAAAATCGTAGCGCGATAGTTTACGAAACCAAATTTTGCGGACAATTTGAAGAGCCTGGCCGCTATTTGGAACACCCGGTATTTCGATAGTATACATCACATCCCTCCTTTTGACAGATGCACGCTGACACGCACACCCACAGCGACCTTAGTAAGCCCACGGAACTTGTCATTCCAGTGCCCGAAGGTCACTAAATCACTGTTAGAATTTTTAAACACAGCGACACGACTGGACTAGACAAGCAGATTGAGAAACCGTTCAACCTCCGAATCTTCCCGTTCATTTCTCTTTTATATATTCTCTCGACTCTCTCTCCCCTTACCCAAATTTCCGAAAATTCGGAACAGCAGACTAGCGTAATTAGAAATTGAACTTTTTCTTTTTGTTCTTCCACATCAGTTGGTCTGTACATCTGATTAGTTGTAGAGCTGCCGACTATGCATACGTGAGCCGTTCCGTCAATCTTTTCAAATGAGTCCCACGTAGGTCGAAAAAAACGTAAAGGCGCCATTGAGGGGGTGAGAGTTCATAATTGTAGAATTACCCCAGACCGCCATGACGACAGAAAGAAGACAGGAAGCGGAAAGAAGTCTGAAACACAGCTCAAAGCTTGAGCTGTGTTTGAGACTTCTTTCCCGCTTCCTGTCTTCTTCTGTCGTCACCGCAATCTCGGGTGACTCGACAATTACGACGTAAGTCGTCGTAGTCATGTGGACAGAAAGGTAAAAAATTTAAGTTTTCGCTTTTGCGCATAGCTGTCATAATGATCTTCTTGTTCTTTTTGCAGGTTCCTGAACTGTACCAACGCTGCGTCTACGACAGCTAAACGAAGATTAGTGATTGTAGAGTTCTAGTATTGCGTATAGGACCAAACGCAAGAGCTCTGTGTTTGCGTTATTGTTGCGTGCTCCAAGCCGCGCGCGAGCGTC
This sequence comes from Ixodes ricinus, assembly GCA_037355805.1. Classification (NCBI taxonomy): domain Eukaryota; kingdom Metazoa; phylum Arthropoda; class Arachnida; order Ixodida; family Ixodidae; genus Ixodes; species Ixodes ricinus. The sequence continues at coordinate 26,632 of JAZHYW010030000.1, forward strand.
GTGCACAAGCGCCGATCCAATACCGAATTTTGGGCTCCTCGTACGAGCAGCGTGAAACACGATATGCTGACGCAAACACAAAGTGCTTGCGTTCACATACGCTATACTAAAACTCATAATTAGTCGTAACTGCTATCCGCTTTAACAAAAGCCTATGCTTTGTCGCCCTACCATTGAACGACCTATGGAATGGCTGCGCTCATTGCGTGGTGCACTCCTTGCTCCAGGCGGTTTTGGCGACAGAAAGAAAAAAGACACTTCAAAAGAGACTAAAGTTCGGTTTCGAGTTTGTGCACCGTTACGGCTTATTTTCTCATTAGTTACGCTTACCTGGCTAATCGTACGCGCGCATGATTAAACTTTCGCACCGACGCGTTCGAGTCGGTCGCCTCATCATCGACCTGACCGGTCTCATGGCACCTCTGGCGCTGTTAGCGCTGGAGTCGTTAACTTTAACGGCTTCGCCTTCTCGAAAATTGACTTTTGTTTCTCTTTCCGCTGTCTGGAAAATGATAAGGAGGCATTCCTTTTTGGGACTCTGAAATCCAGTCCTTTCATTTCGCGTGATGGAAGTTTGGCCGATCGAAACTGCCCCCATTTTTAAACTGCTGGTGTCGTGATATGTAATCTTAAATTATGTGGAGGTGTTCCTTGCTTCAGAAAAGTTTTTTTTTTTTATGACGACTAGAAAAAGTTTTTGGACTGATGGGTCCTGCCATCTGCTTTATAAATTTATTTGCCAAAAAATAAATCGCTAGAAAATCAACCCATTAAAAACAAAGTCAGCCAATGTTTAAATGTAAAGCGTGTTTCCGTTTGGCCATCTTACGGCGACTGGACTTTTGGGGATGACACCAGGAAACCAAGAGAACAATAACATGCATCTCTTTGAAATTCCAGAAGATCATTAATGGTCACAATCGACTGGCACTTGCCGAACGTAGTTTGCGTATTCCGACTATCCTTGAAACCCGAGAATTTCTGAACAGTTGTTTTAGGAAAGCAAAACTGGCGGCTGGGAATGGCGAGATAATGGGGTGAAGGTCCTCGACTCGCGTACAAAACGGCGAACCCACGGGCGGCGGGCGCGCTGAGATGTTATCGGTGATCTGGTTTTGCACGCAGTTTTCGCTCCACTGCCGCTTGTTGTGGTTGTCGGTAATTAGCTGAAATCGTTTTGCGGGGCGTATGTAAGAACTGTTTTATTTTTCATAGAAAAATAATTAGTTACACGTACATGGAATTTTTTTTTTGTCGGTGCGCGTTTTTGTTTGTTTCCGTACAAGCGCTCTAGTTATCTGGAGGAGGACCCGGCGGTGTCTGTCGTTTGTCAGCGCCGGGGAAAGCAGTGGAAGAAGCGGAGAGTGTGACGCCTGCGGCGCTCCCATTGGTCCGAAGCACTGACGTCAGCTCGCGTCAGCTCCCCACCGTTGACAAACTGACAGACACCGCCGGGTTTTCGTCAAAACGAGCCCTTTCGTTTTTGTCAAATTCACGCTCAATGTTGGCGCGAAACCAGAAGGAGGACGCGCCGCGGCACGGTGGAATGCGGGCTTGCTAATTTGCCGGTCTGCCGTCGCCGGCTTTTCTTCGCTCTGGGTTTCCGTAGAAGCGTGCGTGGGCTGTGATGCGTGTGTGTAGTTAAAACGATTGATGCGCTTCCGTCCGCGAGTTATATGATTGCGGTTTCTTCCACGAGTGGACTGGATGTACTTTTTTCCATGAGGGATGTGGATGAACGTGTACAACGGTGCCGACGTACTCTGCCAGGCAGAGTACAGAAAAGTGGTGAAAAAAAATACAGGGAGATTAATTGGTGTATTCTTAGGAAATGCGTTAGCGCCACCTTTGGGGAACGCCACACAAGTCCCCTTTTGGGAATCACTAACACTGACCCTGTAACGATACCAAAAGAGCCAGCAAAAATAGAGGAAGCAAAGAGAAAGCCAAAAAAGAAAGCCAGAAGAAAAAAAGTGAAGGGGTCATCGTTAGCGTTAAAGAGGGGGACGTGCGAGGCGTTTCCGAAGGGTCATGCTAACGCATTCCCTAAGAATCCACCAATGGATCTTCCTGTATGTTTTTTTTACCAACGTCGTTCCATTTGTACGCTTTTTGACTAACGCATCATATTTTTTTAATAATGATTTTATTTTTCGCGGTAATTTGGTCAACACAATTTCACCTGAAGTTATGTTAAAACGCGATACCAAATATTTTAAACCTTATGCGGGGCAGCGCCGAACATATTAAGCCTCTCAATGTTTGTACGTTGCATGGCCTCCACTGATGATACTTATTGACGGCCGTTTCCTGCATAGATTGTAAGTGTCAGCCGCACGAGCTAAGAAAATTCATTAAATAACTACAACGAACGCGTTTGAATAGTCTCCTTTTTGAACTGGATGCTCATCTATAGAGGACAGTCTCAATTTCATGAGATCAAACTTACAGTAGTAACTGAAAACATTTATTTATGCATTTATGCATGTCATCGACGTCTCCAACAGAGTCAGCAAATTCACGTCAGGCAGCATCGTCCGCCCGAGGCGAGAGCGATGTTGTGGCCAGCGACGCCGGTCTCTATGTCGCAAGCCTCGACTTTCGTGGAATTCTCCGGCCTGTGCAGAGCATTTGTTTCGTTAAAGAACTGCCTGGGGAAGTTTTAGTTTGTACAGAGATGTAAAGGGCCCCACTTAGCGCGTCTCAGCGGTAGAGGCAACTTGCCTTTGCCTGGAGGCCTTGTAATCTAATGGAAACCGCCTGCTGCAAAACCCGGACACCATGCCCGTTAGCACCGCTGAAGCGGAACGTTCGTTCTCGAAACTCCGAAGACTGAAGCCATACCTTAGAGCTTCAACGTCCTCAAAAGCGCTTGCTACTCCATTCTAAGCTGAGACTAGAAGCTCCACCATTAGCACAAGCTGGCTTCCGCAGTGCATTGGTAGCCCGAGCCTGCGCGTTCACACTTGTGTTAGCAAACGCGTTGAGCTTCTGAACACCCATAGGAACATCCAAGTCAGCCCTGAAAGGGTCCTCTCGCTTCTTTCTATCGACCGATGGTGGTTTCCACTAAATGTCTAGACCCCACAAAATTATAGAAACTGGTACTTTTCTCAGGCCCTTATCTCGTAAAAAGACAACGAAGCACCAACTCAAAGCATGAGCATAGCACGATCATTTCAGAAACATTTGATCCGCGCAGGAACAATGGGCTTGACACTTCCCTTGCTCATTGCACCAGTGCGCATTGCAGTTTTTATGTTTAATCGTATTTTAAACTTCGCCATTCTCTGGTACTCTTCTGCAGTCTTGAGTAATTGGATAACCAAGTGTTCCACAGAGAAGTGCACGCAAAGGAATACTTTGTGAGCCTGACTGAATTTTCTTGTTCAAAGTCCATGAATAAATTTTATGATTGCGTGTTTTCGTTGTTCATTATTAAAGTTCCCCTCTTTAAGGTTTGGTCTAACGAGATGTGGCAAAAGAATGGTTGAATTTTTGTCTTCTAAGAAACAGAAAAATAGGAACTAACATTTTGTTTGTGCAATTTCTATTTCTATCTCTTTTATTTAGTTGTCTTTCGAACGGTATGAGCAAAGAAAAACACCCCTGAAAAAATGTCCTGGCTACGCCAATGGCTTCTACTGTGGAGTCTTGCTGTTTTTTGTGCAGCTTTGGTATAATGTACAAGAACACAAAAAATAAGATTCAGAATACCAAAGGCATATTCAAGAACCCGTTGGACATAGCCGCAATACAAATGTTTTTGCTATTCAAAGGACAGCTAATAAATATTTTTATTATAATTTCGGTCAGCTCTTGATTACATTTTTAACGTGTGTTTTGCAGAAAATAGTTTAAATAATAAAATACATTAAAATATTGAACTTGTGGAACTACGTCTTCTTATTTAGTAATTTGAAAACCGCCTTCCTAAGGAGTTGAAGGTGGTTCTCAAAAAATTGCGGTGGTAGCACGTCTTAACGTTTAATCTTACTTCCCATCGTTTACTCCAGTTGAGAATTTATTAGTGTCATGTTTTAAAATGGCCCACACTGAAACTGTTAATATTGTGGTATATCCTCCAGTCATTGGCATATAACGACTGCTGATAATACACCATGTCGATCGATTATTAGTGAAACCTAAAAACAATAGACGATAAAAAGACAAACATGGAGAACCCCAGGTGATATTGATGATTTCGGTTAGGTTTGATAATAAAAATACACCATCAATTTGTTATTTTCGTTGCCAAAAAGAACTTCGTTATAAAATTTAATTAGTTAAACTTCATATACAGAATGCGTTTTTCTGAAATCGTTCTGATAGCAAGAAATATTTTGAGTGATAACTTTTTTAGTATTATGTTTAAACGTGGTGACACTATGAACTTGTTATGTTGTTACATTCTACAAATTACTGTACTAAACTAACTGATATTTTGGTGCGTGCCTGCGGGCAATGATTACGTGTCTGATACCTTATTCCCTAAATCAGTCCTGTGCCACAAATTTTGATTAATTATGCCATTGAGTATAGATGTCATGCATGTAGGTGATAATTAACTTACCCACCTAATATATTTAGAGCACTCTGTTCGAACAAAGCAGGCGGAGATGCACAGGCCATACGCAGATCCCTTCCGATGGTGGGGAACAAGTAGAGATAACAGGAGAGCAACTAATATATATATATATAAGAAAGTAAACGTACCTCGAAGCTTTTCGTGGAGTTTTATTACATATAGGTCGACGTTTCGGCCTGAGCCAGACCTTTTTCTATATTGGCGACTCCAGCGAAATCGATGCCGCGCAGCGGCAACGCCGAGAAGCTCAGAGAGGAGGTCGTTTCGACTCTGTCGTCTGCTATTGCTGGTTGGTTCTCGTATATGCAGGATAGAAACAAATATCGTTTTCAGTAATTATTTTATGCTTCCGCCGTGTCATTCCTACGCACTGACTATAAGAAGGTTACTATCGTTGAAGAATCGCTTTGCTTTCATATCTAACTCCGATTTTACGCTGCAGTGCAAAATATTTATGGTGGTCCGCGTGCTGAACGACGAAATCGACCTCCTTTCGTCCGCCATTTTGCCTCGACCAGCGCGCCCCCTATAGTTCGATGGAGTCGCGAATATATACGTGTTTGGTTTTTGCCTCTACATGTCTGCAACTCAATATTTTAAGCAAGAGATAGAAATATACCTCGTTAGCATTGACATTTTATCTCATGATAACTTTAGCCACAGCACATCTAATGCGTTGTAGGAAGGCTCCCCATTAATCAGGATCACAGTCTAGCAGTAATCCGCTAAGTCACTGTGACTCCTCCTACATGACGATGCTCCTCCTTCGTCCAAGTTAAGAAAAAGTCGGCAGGCAGGCAGTTGGTCCGAACTTCTAAATGCGCCGCGTGCGCTCGAGGCCGAATGCATAGATAGCTGCCAAGGCTGATGTGTTCTTGACGAGGTGTAAGCCTCGCAGAGGAGGTTCCTTAATGATAGGCTTAATCATTCGGGTGAATCTGTTATGTTTTTGTCTTTATTTTTTTTTTTTGTAGTCGGACGGTGGAGCGGGTTGTATAGGAAACATATGTGGACATCAATAAACTTCAGCAGAATATGTTTTTTTTCTCGAAATATTGGCATCAGGAGTTCGCGCTGCTACATCGGAGCATGATCTAACACTAGCGCAAAAACGTTGTAGCTTTAAAAAAATAAATAAAGAAGCTATGAAAATGTTTTTTTTTTACTTACCACGTAATAAGATGCATATTTTTCTTTAATGAGTGAATAAATTCTTTATATGATGCATTCTTTTTATGTGGATATTATGTTGTGGGGAGGTCAAACAAGATATAATAATCCACTATTTCTTTCAAACGAATGCTCAACTTTGTTTGCTACATTTTGTTAAAAAAATTGCTAAGTATCTAAAAATTACGCCAAGAAAACCCCGACTTTATCAGCCTTCAAAACTTTAACCTCTTAACTCCGTTAGTTTGTCAAACCGCGGAATAAGGAGAAACGTGCATCTGCACCTGTGAGTTACAGTTCGCGCAATCTGAATAATTTTTATACAAAGGCGCATGCCCATTCGTATCACCAATGTATACATCTCGCTTCTCCTTAGGCCAGAGCTCACCCTGTGCTACGAGTGCAAAAAAAAGAGATATCATATGTTATACTTTTTATGTGAATATATTAATGGCTATAAAATAATAAAGTGCACTGAATTAGTCATGATTCAGCGCCTTTTGTCTGTGCGTCTGTATTAGCGTTGTGTCTAGCTCTTGGCGGAGCTGTGACTTACGGTGAAAGAGTATGCATGGTTTCATGTTACGCGGACCCAACAAGCTAGGAATGAACCATAATCTAAAGGTAGACGAGGACATACAGGTTTGTGATAAACTATTTGGAGCTGACTGATGAACTACATAAATTCTGCTTCAGGTGTAGACAATAAGCTTTAGGTGCACGTTCTCACGCATCACCTCCCAACCGGCGCAACAACACGAAAACATTCAACTGTTCGGATAATTTATTTAAGCAATAGGTTCGTCACAATAAAAAAGCCACAAAGGCATTGAACTCGCTTCTTTTCATTTGACGCACCCTTACCAGGGGCCTTGAATAGAGGCAAGAAAGCTTGCGGATATCGAAACAAACAAAAATAGAAAACGGTTTGAGACATGACAAAGTCGTTGACTATTTTGCAAAGTCAGAGGTATCTGAGATAATCATAAAAATACTTTTTTTATTATTTACCCCAACACACTTGCAGACATGCATGATGTATCTGGGGAAGCACGCCAGAGAAACGCCCAACTTGGTACAAGCTATGCACAAGCTTGGCACAAGCTTGGCACAAGCTTGGCAGTTCCAGAGGTCTAACTCGGGCCTATTGTGGTATTGCTCCGAGGAGTTATAGTTAGTGCAAGGGTACTTTTGTTTTACCTTTTTATGGCTTTTTTCTGACTCGCCACAAAATTGCCACAGTGCGAGACTTTAATCAATGCTGCCGCGTATGAGCCGAAGAGCCAACAGTCAAGCCTAAATATGGCATTGTTTGGCAATGTAGGCCCGACGTATCCACACAAAGTCCTAATAACTAGGAGGGAAGTCCTATGCCACTTGTTTGGCCAATCAAAAGGAAAATGCGCAAGATCTAACCAAGATGTTTGCTCTTTACCTTGACTTCATCGGACGTTTTAATACCCTAAATTCATATCCAAAGCCTACTTTGGTCCAAAGAACTGTGATGCCTGGAATAATATTTTTGTGAATTTGTAGTATAAAATTTCAGGAAAGGTAACCAATTACTCGGTCTTATTATTATTTAATTCTTGTTGCGTTGTGTGCAAATACTATACAGTCGATGGAACTTCAGATTGTGCTGATGGAAACAAAGTTCCCTTCTTATAAATATATGATATATCAGGGTGGCCGAAGCAACATATTTCATTCTTTCTATACATTTCCCTTTAATTATTTTGATTTTGCTTCGCGGCTATTTTTCTTCTTTTTTCTATTCTAGAAAACAAATGGGATTATTGAAATAGGTGTGAGCCACCCCTAAAAGGCCAGTCGCAACTAGCAATGCTTTCTTAAATATTTCACAGATTGGTAAAGCTTCAACTGCAGGTAATGCAAAAGAAAAATACAAACAAGAGCCGACGTTTTATTTTAGCAAGGACAAGCAAAGTCGTGTTATTTATCCGCAACTACGTAATATCCCCCGAACTTACGCCATAAGCAGAGTCGCTACCTTTCTGCCCCGCGTTGTGAAAGCAGGGTCCTCGTTACGCAACAATATACAGCATGCCGTATTTTACCTCCAGAACTTTATGGTTGGGTCCTGTTTAGGACTGCCCCCAACACATTCGACGGCGTGGAGTTCTCTCGACAAGCTGACTCTGAAAGATCAATTATTTACGCCCCCAGGGACAGTCAGAACAAAACAGCTGTTGTTGCTGCGTGACCTTCCCTTTGGTTAGAGTTCCAGAGCATGTAGACGAACGTGAGCAGAATGAACTGAAAGCCGAGATGTCACTTACAGGTGTCGACCACTCTGGCGTACCCCGTTTCATGTAGGAACAAAGGGTAGCGGTCCTCTGAACTGTCGCAAGGGCTCTCGTTTCTAGCTCGACGTAAATTGTCCCGTTTCCGTGGACCGGTTTGGCTACTTTGGAACGGCTTAGGTTACGAAAAGCGGGTGCGCTTAGAGGGCCCATGAAACGAATTTTCGGCTGGGATGAATGAAGTTAGACTTGAATTTTACTAATAACGATTCGTTTAGCGGGCCAAAAGAAAGACGGTAGAAAGTCAAAAGCCTAATTTTCGATACGACAACTTAAAAGCACAGCGGAATATTTCATACCTCCTTCCCTTCGAAAGCTCTCTGCCTTTTATTGCGATACATCCGAGGTACCCAAAGCGCGTCATCCGGCAAAAACGCACGTCACAGGATATCGAACCTCACTTAATCCCTTCACCCCTAAGTTGACAGTGCGGTGGAAGCTATGCGCTTGCCGGGCCAATCAGCCGCCCCCTTTCATCACCTGACCCCATTCTCTGCGGGTGGGTATGCGCGAGGGACCGTGATCACGTGGCAAAAGTGTGGCTGGTCCAACAAGCCCGTAGCTTCCGCAGCACTGTCAGCTTAGGTGTCAACGGGGTGGGGAACGCAACTTTTGTCCAAGTTCTGAGCGACGGGCTAATCTTCTAGGAGGAGAATGGGTGTGTCCGGGTACACAAACGAGGGTCCGAGCAAGAGGAGAGTCCCTCCTTTCCTTGTCTCTTGAACTATTTGGTACGTGGTACAATGCGCAATTGGTGAGTTGACCGAGTACGACCGAGAGATACACGACCGGTTTTTAAGCCTCTTACGACGTCCTAGGACCAGCTCCGCAGCAGCACACCCGGTCCTAGGACGTCGCAAGAGGCTTAAAAACAGGTCTTGTCTCTCTCGGTCGTTCTCGGTTACAAGTGTGTGAACGAGCCTTTAAGACGAACGCTGGAATTAGAGTTCCAAAATCAGTCCGCGGTTTCAGATCCCTGTGAAACGAATTTTCCCTCAGCGTCCCTGTGATTGCCTCAGTTGTTCGACGTTGGATGGCCATTTTAAAGCGCGAGTTGTTGTCGCGCTGTACCAGAATACGGCACTAATTGATATAGAAGCACGGAACAACAGAACTGAACCGCGAGGAGCCTATTATGACTCGACGAATAAGAACGTGGTGATGATATTACAATAACTAACAAAACGCAAAATAAAAAGAACCAAGAAGGCGTATATCGACCTTTCTTCGTTCTTTGTCTTGGTTTTCGCTTTTCCTTTCTTACTAGAGAATTACCTATTCAGGTTCCTCTCACTGGTTGTATGTATGCGTCTTGACCGGGTGTTGAATAAGGCCCTGCACGACTGCTGCATTATTCCAAATCGCCACGTCGCTGATGCACCACAAATTCCCTAATCAATGAATTCCGTATTTATTGCGAATGCGCGTGAGTAGCTTTAAACATGCCCGGACGCGCTCACATGCAAAACGCATTTTACATAAATTTTCTCTAAGCACGAACACACGACAGTTTTTTTTTTCTCATTATTTTCGGTTGACGTCATGTTCTGTTAGAATTATTGGTAACGCGATGGAATAAGACGATGGGATGTTACAGATTGTATTGCTGTAATAAATGCTGCGGCTGCTCTAAAGACAGCGTCGCTCCCAGTTCAGCACGGCAAGGTTTACAAAACAAAACAAAAAATGTTTCGATAAAAGGTTTGGTTTTATTTCGAATTTTATCTAATTCCAAAACCATGGAACGGGGGATCGGATGAGGAAAATATATATAAATTAAAGAAACAGTTCCTAAGCGTAAAATATATATTTTTGTTCAATAAATTCTTAAATCATAATAACAACTTTCAAATAGTATAACACCATCCGTTCTTGACCCGGCAGGCGTTGGTTGCTTTATGCCGCAGTCTCTAAATACCTCCTACAGGCCAAAGCTATCGCGGAGGAATGTTTCTTTGAGTCGGGCATTCCCGACAGAGGGGAGATCTCATGGTCATGAGGACTCCGCATTACTCTACCGCCCGATGTTGGCAAGAAGCCCCAGCGAGGTCCAGGAATTGTTGCAAAGTATTCGAGGTAAATGTAAAGGACGACAGTAGTGATGCCGCATCGACGTCGGGCGCCGTAATTCTTTCTGCGATCCTTCTTGGAAGCGTGCGACAGGACAGTGGCGTCACGGTGCGGCTCCTAGCAAAAGCATTTCGGATAGACATGCCGTGTAGCAGCCAACGTTAGTTTCTAACCAATATTAGCTTGCCCGAGCACAACGCTACACAACACGTTCAAGGCAGCAATTGGCGCTAACATTTTTTTATTTTAGAGAAGACCCGGAATTTGAGAACACATCCCCTTCATGCGTCAGTGAAAAAGGCCACGATCATCTTAATTTCAGTACGCCTACTTGATCCGCCCAAGCAACCAAAGAGCAATCAGATGAGAAGAGGAGCCAAATATACTGATCGTGTAGATATTCTCTCTTAGTAGCACTGGTGAATGTCGTCCCGTAGGGATTTCCGGACCGCCTAACACACAAACGCTTCGTAGAGGTGGATGCCAGCGAAGACAAACGAAACACATGGCGGCGTGTTGGCGTCGCTGCCGCTTACAATTGCAGTGGACAGTACTGAACGCAAAGCTCTGAGCAACTCCTGCGGGTCGAATAACCCGAGTACACATACAGAACAACGTTGGAGATAACCCCTATATGTCTTCCGAATGTCAAGGTTTTAAACCTTTACCACGGATCGAGATCGAGAAGCGCTGCCATGGGAGGCACAGACGCTGCCGAGACGTTGCGGGTTCATTATAATGCGGAGCGCAACTTCGTCTGCTCCTTTTCGCAGGGGTTCTGGTGAGGTGAGAACGCCGAGCTCTGGTTGGCTCTGATTGAAAGATAGTGGGTAGACCTGAAGGCAGCTTGCTTTGAGGTCTACCCACTATCCTTCAGATCAGAGCCAATCAGAGCTCGGCGTTCTCACGTCACCACAACCCCTGCGAAAAAGGAGCAGACGAACTGGCAACCAGAGATGGACGTCAAGAACGCCGAGCTCTGGTTGGAACGATTAGTGGGTAGACGTAAAGCTATAAAATGCATTTCCCTCATCTGCCTTCGTCGAACGCGTTCGACTGCTAAAGCCAAAGGCCGGAGACCGGCGTTCCGTGTTCTAACGCGTTCGACAAGTGCAGTGGAGACAAAAGCAGTGCTAGCTTTAGGTCTTCCCACTGACCATTCCGACCAAAAGCCGGCGTTGTGACGCTCCCGCGTGCCCTCGTCTCCTCCTCTCCCTCACACAAATGACGCCACAAAAACCGGAGGTGCATGCTGTCGGTTATCGCGATCCTGGTAACGTTTCGTAAAAATTCCAGAATGATTTTTTGTTTTTGAAGGCGCGATGAAACGCGTGTGTCGTTGTCGTCGCGATGATCCAATCCCTTGCTTCCAAAGCTTCCGTTCACTGTCGAGCTGGAGAGGGACCCGCAAGAGAACAGGCGTCTTCCACAACCACCCCCGCTGCTGTGACGCCGCCAGGATCGCGGCAGGCGTCAGCGTGACGCTTCTATAACGTCATCAGGCAGAAATCGAGGCGCTACTTTCTAAGACGGGGAAAACTCACCGGTCGGAGACGCGTTCCAGGCCCCATAGCGTAGCTGCCAGGCCGGATCGGTTCGCCCTCTTTCGGTGTCGCGCGCTCCCAATAGAGCTTGGTCCTTGGAGTGAAAAATGTTCGTACGAAACTCCATAGCTCCGTTACAAAGTGAACAACAAAACGTCATCAAGTGACAACAAACGTACGAAAAATAAGGACAAAAATAAAGAACGATATTATAGCACCTTACGCTGCCTCGTCCCTCATTCTTTTTCTTCTGCTTGTCTTTTGACATAAAACGTTATAATGGGGTGCTTTATATCGATGACTACAACGTGTAAAGTCACTCAATTGGTTGAAAAAATGTTTACGCAGTCTCTACAACTATGCTCTACACAAGCTAAAAAAGACCAAAATGATCAAAGCACAACCAGCCAGCACACGCGTTCTGCCCTAATAAAAATCGTTTTTGTTAATATATATTCAGTGCAGAAGAAAGGAAAGCACCAAAATAATAAACCAGCGACAGAAATTATAAGAGTTTGGGAGCGTAGGCTACGGAAAGGAAAGATTCTATTGAAATAAACAGACACCCCTTTGTCCATGGTTTACAAAATTTTAGTCTCAAAGGACAATAGAAGAGAGGGACAACGTCGATGAAACATTCGTTGTCAAAACGTCGAAAGATTAAAAAAATAATGCAAGAGGAAGAGTGATAATGGTTAAAATAAGAGATATACCAGAAAAGCATGAACAAGCAGGCTACTCCTTTCTTGAAGCAAGGAAATACAAGTATGAAGGACCGAGCAGGTTTATTCGAAGTTTGGTACACGAAAAAAGCTGATGACAACGCAATCTTTAATTAAAAATGATTTTCAAACTCTTCTTTTTCGCATACATTTACGGCAAAGTGGAAAGCCAGTGAAAACGTGTTCTTTTAATATTGATCATAACTTTAATACATCTCCTACAAGCTCATGTACACTTAAGGTGTCTTTATCCCGTGGCAAACTGGGTATCTCAATATCCACCGCTTAAATCGCGTTGGAGCTAAACAAGTTACCAAGTTAGAATATACTTGAAATCTCACAAACAAATTATTGTAATCTTGTAATTTTAAGGCATTTTTCGATTCTTCTTTCTCCTTACATGAAGAAATCACGTAGATTATGATGATTTTCCCTGCAAATTGGACGTAGAAACGACTGACACAACGGGTTACTCCCTTACTAAATTTATATTGCTTTCCCGCAGTACGTATCGTGCTGCAACTAAGCCAGCTTTCAGGATTCGTTGTTCCAGTTTTGGCAGTTGTTCTCCTCTTTTCCTCGGATATTCGTATTGTTGATGGTCGTACAGAATGGCGTTCGCATGACCACGTTATTTTAGAAGAAAAATTATATAAGACACTGTGATTTATGGTAGTTGTGTAACTATAAATGGAAGCCGTCAGATCTTCGTTTCAAAAAGGATTTCATCCGATATTGAACTTCTCAAATGGCACGAATGAATGAATTTTCTTCAGATCACTCGGCCGTCTTTACCCTTTATAGATTCAAACTCTTTCTGACAATATTTGTCTCTCTAAAGACCCCGATATAACTTGTTTGGTATAGCTTAGATTTATTTGATCTACATCGAAGTCTAAGAAGCATTTCGTTATGCCCAAATGTAAAGTTGACGTAACGAGACATTCTCCGTTTTTTTATTAACCAATTTACCTTCAAGGAAACTTGATCGAACATTACCAAGGAAAGAGGAACGGATTTCTTTTTCTATATTTGAAGAAAGTTTACAACTACATATACCTTTTTCATACCTACTCTAGCATCCACAACATTTGGATTTCTATGTTAATTGGAATGTGATCATTATTCTTATAAAACGTGCTAAAAATCTGAGTCCTTTTTTAACTTCATTTCAGGTTCTGAAAATTATGTTGGATGTTACTCAGCGATATTTTTATTTCCGAATACATTTAAATGCAATAAATGGAACACGTAAAAAAAAATTTCACTTTTGCGATTTTGTGAAATACGATTTTTTCATTTCCCTGACTCGATCTTAGTTAAACGGAAACGTCGTTTTTGTTCTGCAATATCTTCATATTTAGTTGCTTTTCTAAAAGTGAGCACTAATAAATCGGTTTGTGTGATTTCGTTGGAAACAAAAATGTAGTGATGATGCGACTTTGCGTCAAATATATTTGGAAACCAATGTTTAAGATAAAAACGTCGACATCTCGACATCTTTACTTATTCCGCTGTTCACAGACTCCTAGCAGTTACATACATGCGTTTCAATGACGCAAAAAGTGCGTTGAAAGATCTATATTTGTATTCTTTATTCGAAACAGAAGTCCATTAGCAAGTTATCGGTCACCCTTATGATGAAAGGGTAGTAAAAAAAATGAAAGACGTTTACAAATCTCTGTAATGAGAAACTAGAGCTCAGCTCTTGAGGAAGAGGAGGGGGCGGGGGTATGCCTCTCCTCCTCTTCTCTCCTCCTCCTCCTTTTCGCCACCTCCTTTCCTCCTCCTCCTCTTCTTCTGCCGCTTATTTGTTCGTGGGTGACGTGACACAAAGTCGTGACGTCATTTTCCCCGCTAAATTTAGCTCGAAACTGAATGGGTGTTGAGGCCACCTGACGTCAATTTCCTCGATAAATTTAGCGGGAAATTTTCCCCTAAATGTCCCGCTAAATTTAGCGAAAAATATTTTCCCGGTAACTTTAGCGGGAATATTACGCGCTAAATTTAGCGGAAACATTTCCCTCTATATTTAGCGTGAAAAATTTCCCCACTAACTTTAGCAATGAAACGTCCAATAATGCAACGCACGCGGTTACGCCGACGGCGACGCCTCTCATCCCGAAAACGAGCCTAAGAGCTGCGCTCTAAAATTAAAATTGCTCCGATTAACGTCACACTGGTTTCTTTTTTTGCTTCATTGCGTTTTGGCAATAGTTATTTTTCGCGCCAGTGACTGCACTGGCAGTATCTAAAACTTAAACCATAAGGACATTGAACAAAGCTGTGAGACAAATGAATTGCTGCCACTTCAAAGATACCGCATAAGTCAGTTCATTAACGTATCGCGTTAGGACATTGTACAGATGTGACCGAAAATTATGCGTTTTGAGCATCAAAATTTCAGCGAATTAACTTACTTATATAAAAAGTAAAAAATGAGACATTTACAAATCTCTGTAATGCGAAATTAGAGCGCAGCTCTTGAGGAGGAGGAGGGGACGGTACGGAGGGGAGGGTATGCCCCTCCCACTCTCCTCCCCTTCCCACCTCCCCTCTCTTCCTCCTCTCTTCCCTCCTCCTCCTCCTCTCCTCCTGCCGCTGAATTTGTTCATGGGCGACGTGACACGAAGTTGTGACGTCATTTGACCGTATATTTAGCGGGAAAACTGAATTGGTGTTGAGGTCACGTGACGTCAATTTCCTCGCTAAAATTAGCGGGGAAACTTAAGCCGCTAAATTTAGTGGGAAAACGTTTCCGCTAAATTTAGCGGGAAGTATTGGCCCTTATTTTAGCTGGAAAATACCTCCTCTAGTTTGAGCGCAAAAACGTCCCATAATGCAACGCGCGCGATTAAGCTGACGGTGACGCCGACGCCGCTCAAACCGGAAACGGGCGCCTAAAGCTGCTCTTTAAAAAAAAGTCCGCGGACACTTAATCACCTCTTATCAGACTTGTGCCTCTCTCAAATACTCTACTCAAGATATTGTATTTCAAATAATTTTTGAAGTATTTTGATATCTTACAAATGCTCTCGGTCGAAAGTATTTGATACTGTATTTTAATTACATTTCTTAGTATCTTGTACTCATTACATCTAATACATTTTTGACATTCCGGCATTTTACGCGTTTTCATTACGATGTGGCGTGGTCGTGGACGAGCAAACGAGACATTCTTTTTAGCAACCAAAACCTGTTGCTAGCTCGGATAAGCTAAGGTAACTTAGATTGGGCTCGTGAAAACATCGCTTTCGTGCCGATTGTGACTCATATTTTACCCCAAAGTTCATACAATAAAAATCTTCCCGTCGCCATCTTAAAGGCGCCTTCGGTTTCCTAAAGTTTCCCGAAAAATCCTTAAACAAAGGAGGTGGTTTTACGAAAGCAAAGATTGCCACACTGAGGTGCAACGCAGAACAGGAAACTGCCCACGACTACAATGTAGAATCCAGTGTCAAGAAAATATCAAATAGAAGAAAATGGAAAGTGGACACAAAAATAAGACATGTTTTTTGCTTGTTCTATATTTGACCCTGCTACGGCAAAACGTGGAGGCTTTTCTTTTTTTTCGTCAGTCCGGTACCCTTTGCTCCCGCGAACAGTGTCTGTAAGCGAACATTGATAAGCAGAGAACACGACAGGAAATGAACTCTTAGCAGGATGACCCTCTCAAAACGCCAATAAAGCGTCTCCCAACGTTGAGTTCCTTTCTCAACAAAACCTACTTGAAGAAGGTGCGACCAGCGCCTTCCTCAAGTTAATTTTGAATTATCATGGGGGCTCTCCTTGTCTTTATGAAAGCAACTTGAGTCGTATTTTAAATACTTAATGAAGCAGGTATTTAGAAAATTATCTAATATACTTTTATCGAGTATTTTGTCCAACACTCTTCTTATGAGTTGTGAATGCGAAAGCGTAAATGTTGTTCTTCCGCTTTGTTTGTTCGTCTGCGGTATAGTGGCGTGGACGACCACGTTTCGCTACTGCCGAGGTAGCGGGCGGCGGCCGAGCGCGCGCTCTCGTGAAGTGGCCGCGCCGCGCTCAGCTCGGCCGTGCAGCCTCTCCGGAGTTTGCCCGAGCGGGCTGTGCGGCCACCGCTCCCTCTTACCGGCGGCAGGGCCGCTGCGTGCGCTGTGCCGCCATGGAGGAGTCTTCTGTGGTGGCGTTCTTCTGGAACTACGCCGCGCGAGAGTCAATGGGAGTCTCGTTTCTTCTTGACGCCTGCCAGCCAATGGGAGCCAATCCATTAGATCGCGGCTTCACTTCGCTCCATGGGACAGGAGGTTTAGGTGCCGTTTGGCGCGGCTTCAAAGTTGAAGACGTATGTTCGCTCCAGTGGACAGGTAATGCTTTCGCATTAAAAAAGTAAGAACCTGATTTCGCCATCTCTGGCGCACGGTCTGCTAAAGGCCTGACCACACTGGCGGCAACGGCGCTGCCGGTTGGCGCCGCTCGGAGACACCACCGTCCGGCGTCCCAACGCGATGGGGCCACATTGGCCTCAATTTTGAACGTTCTGCAGGTGTTATAGTCACGTGACAGCACTAGCTATAGCGTTCTCAAGATCTCGCAGCGCCTCCGCCGGATTTCCCGCGCTTTCGCAGTCTGCTCTTTGTTAGGTTCTTCCGCTTCGGTTCCATGCTTTCGGGTATATCAGCGTCGAAACCGCACTCGCTGCCTACATGGTAGGTGTCGATGATGATGAGCTGGTGATCATCTTGAATGAGATCATCTTAGCCTGCTTGTCGATCTTGTGACGTGACCGCGCTCTGAAGGGAAGGAAACGCAGTTTCTGGGTCCGGTCAAGTAGGCGCTACCAAAGCACCGAGGGACAGGTCAGTGTTTTGCTTCCCCGGCTGCACGCCAGAGATGAAGGCTACTTTTGAGAGTGCCACTAAAGTGGCTGGGAAGCCTATTGACCTAAAGGTAGATACCGGAGCACAAGATAATCTGCTACCAAGGAAGTTGCTGCGCCAGATCGACGAGGCTGTTCCAGTGACCAGGATAACCTCAGGATTACGGGACTACGACGGCAACGTGATCAGCCACTATGGAACTGTCGTCGTCACTGTAAAGTTACGTGGCAAGGAAGCACGAGTGCAGTTTTTTATCGTGCAAGACCACCATCGACCGCTCCTGGCACTGCCGGCGTGTGAATACTTCAGACTCGTGAACCGCGTTGACGATGTGTCGGCCAATGTGCTAGAGGACATAATTGAGACCTTTCCCAGAACTCTTCCATGAACTTGTGTGCATCAACAAAAAGTACAAGATGGCACTCAAGCCCGGATCCGAGTCAGTCATCCAAGCAGCACGCAGGGTGCCCCACCTTCTGAGAAAGCCGCTGAAGAACGAGCTCGAGCGCATGGAAAGTGCTGGAATCATCACAAAGGTGGACGAGCCATCAGACTGGGTAAGCCCACTTGTTATTGTACGCAAAAAAGATGGAAAATGGCGAGTGTGCATGGACCCTAGGAACGTCAATGAGAGCCTGAAAAGGGAACATTTCCGAATGCTTAAAAGAGAAGACATCGAGGCAGAGTTGGCAAACACGAGTGTCTTTTCGAGACTTGATGCTAACGCGGGCTTCAATCAAATACCGCTGGAAGACGCAACATCGCGAATCTACACATTCAGTACGCCTTTCCGTCGTTATCGCTTTTTGCGATTACCGTTCGGCATAGCATCAGCGCCGGAAGTTTTTCAGAAAGCGATGACTCAGATATTCGACGGTCTTCCAGGCGTATGTGTGTACATAGATGACGTGTTAATTTGGGGAACCAACAAAGCGGAACATGACGAGCGGCTGCGTAATGCTCTCGAAGCTGCGCGCAAGAGTGGCATTACCCTGAATGCTGGGAAGTGCCAGTTCGGAGTGAGCGAAATCACTTATTTGGGAGATCGAATAAGCAAGACAGGGATTAGGCCTGACCCCTGTTTAGTACAGAGTGTTGTGCAGATGCCAGCTCCGACAACTAAAAAAGAGGTTCAGCGAATCCTTAGAATTGTCACATATTTCAGCAAGTATACATACCTTGCTGCAAGGAGAAGACGAAGCTGCTCCGAAGTCTTACGAGGGACGACACGCCTTTCGTCTGGGAGCCACACCACGAACAAGAATGGCACGACCTCAAAGTGGTGCTAACAAAGGCGCCACTGCTGGCGATCTACGATCCCACACGGGATACCAAGGTGTCTACAGACGCATCAAGGTATGGCCTTGGTGGAGCGCTGTTTCAACTACATGGTGCAAACTGGCGTCCAGTAGCTTACGGCTCTAGACTGCTCACCGAATCTGAGTCAAGGTACTCCAAAATAGAAAAGGAAACGCTTGGAACTGTTTACGAGTGTGAGAAGTTCCATGTCTTCATTTACGGCAGGAAAATAACTCTAGAAACAGACCATCAGTCACTAATCACCATCTCTTGGAAATCTCTTGGCGACATGCTGCCCCGTCTTCAACGTTTTTTTATCCGACTAATGAAGTATGACTATTGCTTCCAGTGCGTCCCTGGCAAACAGCTCGTCCTGGCGGATGCGCTCTCACGGGCACCGTTGCCAATACAGCCCAAAGGGGGTACCGCACAATGACGTGGAGGTTCACGCAATCTCCGTCCTCTCCAGCTTGGTGAGTGAGGCAACGTCCACGAGCGCTCATACAGGAGACCGCCAACGATGCTGGGTTGGGCACTGTGGTCAAATCTGTTCAAAGCAACTCGCCAGTCTTAGTAAACTTTAAGGCATATTCTTCTGAGTTGTCAGTGATTTACGGCATGCTTCTCAAAGGTGCTAAGGTAGTGATACCGTAGAGTCTCCGCCTAGAGATGCTAAAGAGGCTTCATGAAGGTCACTTGGACAGCAACAAGTGTAAAGCCAAAGCGCGGCTTTTGATGTTTGGCCGGGCATCACATCTGAGATTGAGGACATGATTAGAAAGTGTGCCACATGCAAGCAGTTCGCGTATCAGCAGCCAGCAGAGTCCCTATTAACCCTTTCACTACCATGGACGACCTGGGTTCGTCCACGCTGTTTGTACCGCTCCCCCGACGACGAGCTGGGCTCGTCCACGTTACTTCGGGCTCCAATACGCTACCATGGACGAACTGGGCTATACTCCGATTCACCTTATGTTGTACCGCAGCGAAGGCTAGAAGCGCGAGCTTATAGCGTTGGCAGCTGCCCTTGGTGCATGGGAGCTTGTGCCGCCGAGATGTGCCCTAGTGCAAGGAGCTCGCGCTTGTAGCCTTTCCTGCGGTACAACACAAGGTGAAACAGAGTATAGGGCACATAAAAAGAAATCAGTATTTTCAAATCTTCGTTTTTTTAATTTTTGCGGTAGGCAAAGGGTTAATGAAGCAGACACCGTCTCAGACATGGTCCCAAGTAGGTGCCGATTTGTGCGAGTATGCTGGGAAAACGTACCTCGTTACGTTTGACGCGTACTCCAATTATCCCAATGTGGAGCCTCTAGACAACACCACCACAGCAGTGGTAGTCAACAAGTTCGCGGGAATTTTCGCGAGACATGGGATTCCGCTAGAGTTATGCAGCGACAATGGCCCCCAGTTCTCTTCAAAAGAGTTCCGGAATTTCGCTAGACGGTACGATTTTCGTAATGTCACATCCAGTCCGTATTTTCCGCAATTAAGCAGTCTTGCGGAGAAGGGCATTTAGATAATCAAGAGACTTTTAAGAAAATCCTGTCTCTCAAACGGAGATTTCAACCTAGGTCTCCTCAACTATAGATCATCATCCTTGGAGGATAGAAGATCGCCCAGTGAGCTGCTAATGGGATGACGCATTAGGTAGCTGGTCCCTGACTTTACCGTGGAGCCTGCAGACCACGTGAAAAAGCGTCAGCAGCTCCGATCGACGAGGCACCTAGCACCACTCCAGTCAGGGGACGTTGTCCGCATAAGGGACAGAAAGGGGTGGCCAACCAAAGCCAAAGTTCAAAAAAAGGTGGCACCAACGTCCTACAGGGTCGTAACAGAGGATGGGAGAGAGCTGCGTCGCAACCGGCAACACCTCATCGCAACGCCCGAAGTCTTCGTCCCTGACCCTCAGCCCGACGACAACGACGCACCCATGGTGACTTCGCCCCAGCCATTTAGGAACCTACTGGGCACATCTTGCTCACAGAGCCCACCCACAGCAATTAGTGCAACCCCAGTCGCTCCACGGGTCATTGGAGTCCCGGCACAAACGCGAGCCTCGACACGGATGCGGCGTCTTCCTCAGCGGCTTCGCTACGATGCCGATTTCTATCAACTCTCCTAATGTGTGCTGTTTGTTAATTTATTCAATCTTCCTATATGCTAAGACGTGGTGTTTGTTATTTTGACTTCGCTCGTGTGTGTTAAAAAAAGAATGAAAAATGAAAATGAAAGCCGTTTACAACTCCCTGTAATGCCGAATTGGAGCGCAGCTCTTGAGGAGGGGGGAAGCGCGCGGGGGGGGGTCACGTGACCTCTGGGCGGTCACGTGACCTGGGGGGTCACGTGACCTGGGGGGTCACGTGACCTCGGAGGGAGTCGCGTGGACGCGGGTGGTCACGTGAACTCGGGAGGAGTCACGTTGACCGGGTGGGGGGTCACATGGCTGGGGGCATCACGTGACCTGGGGGCCACGTGGCCTAGGGCGTCACATGACCTGGGGGGTCACGTGACCTGGGAGTCACGTGACCTTGGAGGTCACGTGACCTGGGGTCATGTGACCTCGGGTGACCTTGCGGTTACGCCGACGGCGACGCCAATCGCCGACGGACGACGCCGACGCCGCCCAAGCCGGAAACGGGCGCCTAAGAGCTGCGCTCTAAAAGGAAGGTGTAACGGGCAGCGTGCTCCGCCAGTGAACCAAGCTCGTGCCGGGCAAGCTCGTGCCCGGGCGGATCGCTAGAGGCGCCATAATAAAAGGTTAGCCCTAGTTGACCTCCCGCTGAGCGAACCTTCTTCTCGCGCTGATACACAAATCAACGCGACATACGTCACAACACAGGCGGCATGCAACAAGTACCACGGAAAATCTCACTTGTAATTCCGAATTCCTCTCCGATAATTGCTCCGCCGTTGTTCTTAGTATCCTTATCCAGATAGTCTCACTGCGTCTTGTCACACAAAAAAAGGAAAGGTCGCACAGTTTCGAGGAACCGCTCCGTTACGAAAAGCAGGGGGGGGGGGGAGGATCAGGATTTCAGGCGAAACAAAATTACGCTACGCTCTTTTGGAACGTGAAAGACGCGTAGGGAAGCGGCTTGCGTGTTGCCATGGCATCGGAACGTCACTATCTACGCCACCTCACATTGGCTCCTTCCTTCCGCGGCAAAAAAACGATGAGCCCTCAACCGCGCGCGGACCAGTTGCCTAGACGGCGCCGAGCGGCGAGCCGCTGAGGGCGAAAACTGCGAAAGCTGGCCGGTCGAGCCTACGGCAGCCCGCAGGCAGCCTGCAGCCCGCGGCAGCCAGCGGCAGCCAGCGGCGGGCGGCAAGCCTCCGCGACGTTAGTATGGTCGGGCCTTAACACCCCGCAGCGCAACAGCCGAAAGGTCGAGGCGATTATGAGCGATGGGAATATCCGACGGCAGACGATGTTTTTGAACCAAATTCGGTACGAACTTTTTCGGTGTAGTGCTAAGATACTTTTGAATAATGTTATATCAGGAGTTAAATACGTTTTATTGTCGACCCGAACGTAATCAACATTACTGCTCACCGAACAGCCCGGTTCGGCGAATTTTGGGATGAACACACCGGGAGAGCTTTTTCGGACGTCATGTCGGTACGCAATAATTTTTTTAATTGAAGATGATGTTTGGGTGTTGAGCGTGATCTTTTTATTTTCTTTTTGACGTTTATTACCTTTTTACAACAAAAACATCTATTAAATAAATATTGTAAGTTCTATTTATTACGGTTAGGTTTATTTTGTAACTACCATTGCACTCTAAGACAATTTCCATAGATATCAGTAAGAAAGACACAGTTGTCTGCGAGCGCACCTGGCGACAAATTTGATCTGACATATCACGTCGAGTATTTCAAGGGCTTCGAGGGTTCGGCTGTCTTTGTTACGAGCCTTAGGCTACAAGAATTTGAACCGGGTGTGCTCGGGGTTTCAGTGATCAACAAGCGCAGCGCGGAAATCGCGCGTACGTGTTTGTCTCCTCTAGTATGTTTTATGGGAACCATGCAGCCGAGAAACCGTTAGATAGAAATGTAAACATATCGGTATTACAAGCTCGTTCAAATGTTGCTTAAACTGCTACAATATTGCGAGATAACGAATATTTATCATACATGCCATCACCTGGGTCAGTTTGTGTACTGAAGCGAAGAGTGTGAGTGCATGTAGCGTAGCATTGAAACTTGGAATCTCTCCGGTTGAACAGGAACGGGTATTTTGTAACGAAGGTTCTATCCTTGCTTAAGCATATCAACCCTGCACTTCTATCGCTTCTATTTCTACTTCTCCAATGTACTGTATCTTCTATATTGAAGTAATGTGTGACTCAAATTTTTTTATATTTTTTTGCAAGAAAGGCAGTCGAGTCGTTACATAGTGACCTGTTAGTGACCGTTCAAACGCATTTAAAGACACCCAGATGCCAGCACCAAAATATGCCACTAAAAGATAGACAGCTTTTCACTTTGGTGAGATGTTTATGTAAGTAGAAACTTTAATCTACAGTAGAGATCGTAACCTTACAAGTCCGAGCACACGCCAGGACTCACACATCACAGGAGTCGAGGCCTAGTAGGACAAAACAAACAATAAAAACAAAAAGAAGTACTGTTAAGGCATAGCTTCTGAAGATAATTTATAAAATCAAAATAAATAAATACCTAAATGAATACGCCATTCAGAACGCTTTTATCAATAAAAGCAATGTTTCACCAACGAAACATCAGGATATTTTTTTGTACCGAAGCGAAGCCCGAAAACGCGCTCCAAAACTGCCCAGTCACGGCAATGTGCTTTATGTGCATGCTAATGCCTGTACCCTTTATAAGTGGCGTCTTGCATCTGCGCCTAATGTCTTGAGTCTGCGCCCAAAACCAAGAAGAGAAATTCTATTACGAGCTATTTTTATTATATGATCAACAGATGCCACCGCTTCTCGACTTTTACTTCATCTATACGTCCTTTATTTGCACGCAGTCGCCGTTGGTGGTGACTTGAGGCACCTAGGTTTGTACCCCTTACTTAGGTATATTGATTGTCTTGCAATTTTATGCATAAAATGCCATATCTTTGGCCGCCTCTCTGCAAAAACGTAGCTGTATGCACCAAGAAACCAATTTATACGGCCCCTATAGAGGGGCAACAGTCTGTATGACTTGCGCGGGAATTTTTTTGATCGAAACGCTGAGTTTCGTATACGAATAAAAATATTCTTATTTTGCTTCTTATGTTCTATATATGCTGTATTACAGTACAAAAAAAAATATATATAAAGGGGAGTTTGACCAGCTACCACAAAACATAATGATGTTTCAGCCGCTGGACATTTAACACTATATAATATTTTAGGACAGTTCTAAATAAACAAAAACTAGATGTTCTCTAAACAATTATTATCCGAGATGCCGATTATATCTTTCTTCTAACGTTTCTCTATTTTGTTGTGGGATGCCGAGATATCCGAAGAAGGTGACAGTTTATATTTGACTTTCAGAGATGTAGAATCACAATAGCTTCAAGACAACCTAATAAAGTTCTGAAGTCAAGCAGAAACCACCAAGGTCGTAATGAATGCGCATATTTTTGCACGCCAGCTCGCAATTTTTGAAACAGGACCAAAAATAAAAGCCATGCTAAGCCTCGCTCAAATGAACCAAATGGAAGACCACCTTTTCCCATTTGATATACGAGTGCATATTTTAAGCGCGCATTTTCTCACAGGTCTCAACAGGATATTTGAGTGCAGCCGAATAAAACAAACAAAACACTGACGTCCCCCAGACATGCAAATGCTCCTAGAAAACAAATGCGAGATACCAACAAACATGGAAGGCCAAATATAACCGAAGAAAGTGACTCGCATATATATCAACGAGTATAGAGATGTGTTTTTTGCGAGAAAAGCAACAAGAAGGGAGGTCAAGACGCGGAACCAGGAGAGGACCTGTTTTTTTAAACATAACAGACAGCACTGTACGGTATAAAATAAAACCAGCAAACAAAATAGAAACAAGAAACAACTGAGAAGCATTTTGAGCACTCACAACCGTTATCAAAGATGTTTATGGCACAGAGAAAACAGAACCACAATGTAAAATCAGATAGAGCGAAAAGAATACAGTTAGAAAACTGTGGCAGTTGCGTATAAATTTCGACGAGAATAAAGAAGAATGATTTAAACTTTTCTAAAAAATAAAACAGAGTTTCAGGCAAAACTCCATAGAAAGCATTATTTTTTTCTTTTTTGCTTTACCAATTTACTTTGACATTGATGGCCCGACATTGCATATGTTCACGGGCTTCATCTTGTCATTCACTTCTGAGTTTAGAGTTTGGTTTCTGCCACATAAAGCAAAAAAATAAATAGGAATCGAATATGAATTTCGACCTTAAGGGGGCACTAAGAGGGTTCTTCAGTCCTTTAGCAAACGATAAAAATTTGCCGTTCTTCTAAAAAAGAGAAAAACAACATGCTCACTTTAACCACGAACGAGAATACAAACATACTGAAACTTACATAAAAATGCATCTCCAATACATAGTTCAGATACTTCGATATGAAATGTTACATAAAGCCATTACAATCAGCCAGGCTACAAGCTTGCGAGAGGCGGATAAAGTGACCTTTACCATCAACGATGGATGTAGAAATCACGTCGATGTAAATGTCGAGGTATAGATTATCGCGTTGAACAGTGTACAATGTTTTTATGAAAATGTAAGTTTTGTGGAAGTTAAAAAATATGTACTGCCAGCGTAAACCGCAAATTGTCCGTTCAGCATAAGAGACACTGCGTTTTAACTACGACAAGAGTGAGATCGTCTCCATCAATTCACATCTTCCTCGAAATCGAGCCTGCTAATTGGTTGAAACCTGGGGGGCGGGGGGGGGGGGAAACATGTGGTGAAGCAAGGCTAGTGGTGAAAGATCTTTCGACAGGTCAGGTGACGTCAGCGCGAACAAGCCGTGGGCATAGAGAGTTGACGCTGTGGTGTAATCTGAATGAGGTGACGTAAGCACATCACATCTACACATTATAGGAGCACGCAGTGGCTCGGTCTTGCAAACACCTCCGGCAAAAGGGACCGCTGGACCCCTCAACGCGATGCCGAAAACGGCACCGCGCTTGAGGCAGACCCGAGAGCACCGAGCTGGATGGACGTCCGAAAGAGGCGCTAAAACGGCGGAAGCAATGCCCTCAGCGAAGAGCTACGCAGCGTGTGCGTGACAGGGTCGACAGCGGCAGCCATTGGACGTAGCATTGTACATTCGGCCCTGAACGCTTAACAGGAAGTCCTAGAAGTCATCGTACTGCATCGGTCTTGGTAATTAAAAATTAAAAGCGTGGATTTCTTTTTTTTTTTTTGCGAATGTGACACATGATTTGAGGGATGTAGGATTGAACAAAAATATACTAAAATAAGGCTAACGTGTGCCTACGGAAGAAATAAATATACTATGGTGCGCTGCGCTGAAGCACATATTACTTCACTTTCTTGGATATGGTAATTCGCAGTTAATGTACCATATGGGCCGCAGGTTGTGAATTATACTGTCGTAATTCCTGATTGATATTACATAGTGATGACTGATGCTGACCACACTCTGTTAATGTTAAGCTTTCAAGATCATGCTTCTTCCGTTCGCTTCAAAAATAAATGTGTTATTAACTTTTGGGGAGGTTCCCACTTCGAGAAACCCCGACAACTATCAGAGAGCCTCATTAATAAAACAAAACGTAACCACCGCCGTTTCGCTTTTCTTCTTTTTTTAATTTATTTTGGGTTATACTTATTACAAGCACTCATTTTTAATTTGAAGGTTTGTGAAGTGTGAATGAAAGGTAACGGCATACACAGACAGCAAAAATTGCATAATGAATTTTCGCCCCACTGTCTGACACTAAAAGCACCACTGAAATATTACCACTTTACCTCCTCGAGAATTTGCGTGGAATAATTGTACACCTTTATTTTAGGTATAGATAAATGCTACTCTTTCCAGGGAACAATAACTCAGCAACAAACTAAAAAAACCAAAGGTTTTCTTAATGCATTTTGGGAATTTTACAAACTGGATATATATGCGCCGTTTTCATCCTTTCGAGAAACCTAGAGCGATGTAAAGATTATCTGAAATAACGAGCGCTTCCTTGAGTTATGTAAACAGACCGCCGCAGCTACTGCCAACGTCGGTCGGTTACATCGAGAAGATGAAAAATAACAAAATTTATCGGACGTTTCTTTTTTTTTCAGTTTCAGATAAGCACCGTGTAAAGAATATCTACAATTACTAGGAGCAAAAACAAAATGAAGATTACAAGAAAACTTATTGAGCAGCCCATTTAGAAATCCTGCTGCTTTGAGGTCTGTAAAGGGCTGTTTATAGTAGTAACACGTATACGTAGTTCACTGGAAAAAAAAAGATTATAAAGAAGTAACAGAATATCCTTCTCATTGCAGAGCAAAATAGATTGAGGCTTCAAGCCTACAAAAGATTTATGGTGGGAATGTCATACATTTCTAGTTTAGCTGTTTGAGTGTAATTGCGTCCTTGTGTTTAATTTAAAAATAAATATAGATCAGGTGCGCTGCAGTTTTTTTAATTTGTAGAAATTATTTGCACCCTATTTTTAAAACTGTAATTTGCCTGCGGCGAGAGACAACACGTTAGACGGAAGTAATAGTTAAAAAACGTTCAGTTGAATTTAAGAAAACAAAAACCGTACTGGAGATCATACCTCGTTTTATATCGGAACAGGAAGGAAGGTTTGATTTAGTTTTGATTAAAATTGTATGTAAAAAAACATACTTCTGCAATTCAGTGAAATCGCAGTAACTTCGGCATTATATACTGTATCGAATTCTGCTGGTGTTACACCAAAAACGTCAAACTTGGGAAGACTGACGCCGTGCCAAACCAAGACGGGTATTTGGCACGCCTCAGCTAAGGGTCGGGCATTAATTTTGACCACCTGGCAATCGTTTGAGTTGCAACCGAAATCTTAAGACTAAAGCTCCTTGTCCGCAAGAAGCCTCCGTCAAATTGCGGGCACCTCGGCAGGGACTTAAATCCGCAATCTGGGTATTTATAGGTCAGCTCTTTTTTTTTTTTTTTTCGGGGCCACCAAGGCGAAAGTTATTACAGCAGAGTATTAAACAAAAATCAAAGAATATTGTGATATAAGGGTACATCTGTGTGGAGAACTCACTCATAATGAAACATAACAATGTATACGCGAATGATTAAAAAAACTTTTCCTTGATTGAAGTTTGTATTTACGTCAACAGTCTAGCATCCAAACTCGCACACTTCGATTGAGAAGCAGTTCTTGGTTACGGCGTATTCAAGTTGGGCATTATTTCATTGTTTTCGTGGGCATACAACATCTTGGTCAATTTTATGCCTGCGCGTTTTCTACACATGTCCATGTGTAGCTGCCAATATAAGATTATTCCTCTACTGAGAGACGCAAGATAAACTAGAAGATCTGTAGGATAACTCAAGTAAACCTTTTGTCATTGGTTAGAATTTAAATAGAGCACTAACCAAAACAATCGCACATATATACTGCGTTGTTCAATCGAAGAATAACCCTCTGGGCGAATTCGTTTTTATGTTCCTGAATTCCGCATGCGCAATTTCGTGGATGACAACGTGATGAGTGCA
The DNA here is from genome assembly GCA_037355805.1 of Ixodes ricinus. Lineage (NCBI taxonomy): Eukaryota > Metazoa > Arthropoda > Arachnida > Ixodida > Ixodidae > Ixodes > Ixodes ricinus. The sequence goes on from JAZHYW010030000.1 coordinate 54,903, forward strand.
TTTGCAAGCTTGCCAAATATGCCTTCGTGTTCATGCTGCAAGTGCTTCTACTACTCGGACAGCAGACAGGACTCCATGTTTTCAATTATGTTAACTTTTCGCTATATGGATTATAAAACTGAAAATCTATCTGGATTTCACGTTTTGAAATTTTTTATTTGTCTGCAATCTGGATTTTAACGTTTTTTGAAAAAAATATTCCTTTGTCTGCAATCTAGATTTCAGTTTTCCAAAAATATATTGAAGTTAGATTTTCGGTTACATAATCCGGATAGTGAAAAGTTACACTGGGTTTTCCTTTAGGGATATTCTAACCAATGCGCCAATTCAACCGATATCCTATCAACTAAATATCGAGGTGACCAATTTCCTGAAAGCATTCGTCGATAAGAAAACCACAATGCTATCAAAATAAAATGTAACCTCCGAGTGTGACTATAGCAACGAAGTGGATGGAAAGATTAAAAAGTGAGTATAAAATGGTCTATGCATCGCTTTCACGTGACGCTTTCTTCAAGCATGCGCAGCTGCTACAGTTCACTTTTTTTTTCTCCGTGCCTCTTCTAAATTGCAACGTTGAAGGAAGTTTAGGGACGGCCAACGGAAAAAGAGATCATCGATTGCTCGTTTGGATTAGTCTCCGCGCTCAATTTGTTACCAGTTCCGCTATTGACAGCAACTGAACATCCAAAAAACTAACGAGGTTTCAAGAGTGGCACTAGAGCAGATTGCGTATGGCAGGGGAACAAAACCGAAGCGCCGTTAACAGTAATCTAACCTTGCAGACAAAACGAACCTATGCGACGAAAGAACAAAAAAAGGAGGGCCACAAAACACAAAACAAAATAAAATCGAAACAAACAAAAAAATCGCCGACGAACTTGCTACGCCCTGACCAAAATTGTTTGGACTCATCACCTCACATCTTCTCATTGTAAGCTTCGTGAACCAGAAATCTTATTTGACAACTGTATTTTTAGCCGGCAGTTCTTGTCGCAACCACCGCCTCTTTCCAAATTCCTCGGGGTTCTCCAACGGGAGCCCGGGAGCGAAAATTGCAGTGGATAGCGAGGAAAAGTGGATTCCAGCGGCGAAGGAAAACGCAATGGGATGGAGCGAAACTTGCTCCGACGTAACTCCGTTGTCCTGCCACACGACGAAACCCGGTACCATTGGGTTTCAGTGGGACATTTTTTTGTTTGTATTTCTTTCTCTCTGCCTTCTTTCTGCCGCTGAATCGTCAAGGCGACTCAGGGCAACGCCGTGAGGTCTCGTGGTCAAGGTGCACAAAGGTGGGCGCCTCGATGGTTGCCGTCAGGAGATCTGACGAACACCTGCAGCGACAGAAGTGGATCAAAAGATTACTCGCAACAAAGAACCGTCCGAATAGCTTTTTCCGGTAGCCGGACTAGTAAAATAAAACAATAAATTGAAAAACGATCTTGCTTTCTTCTCTCCGCCATGAAAAAAAAATTTCGTCGGTATGACCACTGTTGTTGATCTAGCTTCTTTTCTTATATATGTGTGTGGAGCTTACTTTTTTCAAATAATTTTGGCAGCCGTTGTTTACAGGTTAACATTTTAGAATTTCAGACCTCAAGTGTAGGACGGAACTGACCTTAAGGCATAGTCTTATGTCAGCAAAACATTGTATGTCATACTATATGAAAATAAATTGGTGAATCGTATATCCGACGCAGCTCAGAGGAAAATCAATGAAGAAGGTGGACAATGCCGACAAAATGTGTACTACATCAACAAGCAGACGTAACAATGACCAAAAGAAAAGCAGGTTTCTTTCGTAAATTTATCAAAACTCGACTGACGAGGGACGTCCGGATCGAAAAAGAGGGACCTCTTTTTTGCCACTTTAGAGGACGAAAAAATGTCGGATTTTGTTAAAAGCCGACAAGTTGTAGGCTGGGAACAATTTTAGATGTGTGTGTTTAGATCAAAGATAATCCTGTCCAGCGGCGTAGACTTTCCATTTTCCCGGGGGGGGGGGGAGGTGCTGCGCGTTATGTTTTTGCAGAACTGGAGATTGAAGCTAGCGCAAGCACGCTGGGATTCCATTTCCCACGTATTTTGTCAATGAAGGCAACGTGGGCGTTATTTTGTTTACATTCTACTACTAGAAGCTCGTTACATGGCACGTAAACAGCGTCTCGGAAATAATAATAATAATAATAATAATGGTTTATTTTCCAGTGCCCACAAACAACTTAGCGTTCTATTGTGTGGTGCACAAACATGGGTGAAGTATTATACATTTAAGACAAAATACAAATTATCAAAGGCAAACTAACAACAAACACAAACAAAAAAAAAGATCAAGGCCTGGGCCCGGAGGGGGCTCTGCCCCCTTGGATCTCACCAGGGGGGGCACGAGCCCCTGTTGCCCTCCCCCTATAGTCTACGCCTATGATCCCGTCTGAGACTTGCATGTCTATATTCAGGAAAAACGGCTGACGTTTTGGCGATCTCATTAGTATCTTGAAGGGCTGGCGTGCCCTTCTGCTCATGTCTTCACCTGTATGGAGAAAACCGATGGAGATTTTGACACTGCCTTCTGACTGAGGGATACTTTAGGCCAGATGCATAAATAAATAAATAAATAAAGATATTGTATTTCCTAACTATATATTGACAGGACATTAGAGAGTTTTAGTAGATCGTTCCGATACTCTCCGATACCCCCGATAACGATACAATATATGTAAGCGCAAAGGCGGAGGCAGAGTATCGGGTATCGTTATCGGAGTCATCAGAACGATCTACTAAGACTCTCTATTAAACCGGGGTCATACTGCTTAAACATAATACAAAAGAGTTGGCAAACACAAGTCGCCGCCATAATCTTGGTTCGAATGCCGCGTGCCAAGTTTTCTCCTTGAACTCATTACCATGCCGTATTCGAAGCATGGATCTCGCGGTGACTCCCGTTCGAATCTGTATGCAGACTGTCATTTTTATGGTCTATAAGCAGGGTGATTCCTGTTCAAAGGAACCATGCATGAGTTTCTTGGCAAAACAGTCCTAAATGTAGTTGACATTTGTAACGGGGAAGAAGTTAGAACTTAAAGGAGCGATGCAATGATTTTTGCACTTTGCGGAAATACCGCTTAGAACGAATCTCTTATGTCAATGACCTACGAAACACGCGTTCGTTTTTTTGCCGCACGTAATAAAAGCCACAGAACAAATTAAAGAAAAAGGAGCAGCGTTCACTTCCTCAACTCGCAGCCAGAAAAGCGACCACGTGATCTGGGGTCGATTATATGCCGCCAGTGTTGATCATAGCCACGCGCTGGAGTTCGCCAAGCACAGGACACGCGCTGAGTTCCAGAAATTGTTAGGATTCGGCTATTCTTGTCAATGCAGCGATTGAACACGGGCCACTACCCGAATTCTTGTCGAACTATTAATTATCACGAACCCAAATCGCGTGACCACGCGAAGCTGGGGTCCAGTCTCTAAGCCGCATTCAATTCTCGTCAGTAGAAGGTACTGCCACACTGCGCCCCTTCCAGCTACGTCATCAAGTTTTGCGAATGAGAAATTGAAAGGAAACGCTCGCTTTTGTCCTAGATGGCACCGCATGCAAAGGAGTTTCTTGGTCAGTGGCTTTGCGTGTGAGTATAGTAGGGTCCCGCTAGGGCCAGTAAGCTCGTGTGAAATGAAAAAAAAAAAAACATTGCAACCGAATATCGTTGCACGGCCCGTTTAATGCTTTCCTGCCACTTAATTTATTCTTGCATTAGGCAGTGTTCATAAGCGACCCCAGAATGTGTTTCTATCCAGCGTAATTATTATACTATGGTTAAAGCACGAACTAATTGATGAGGCTACTGTAACAAAACAAAAATATAATCATGAATAATCACGTCCCGAGGTGCTTGTTTTAGAACCTTATTGGCAGTTCGTTTAATAGAATCTTGCTTGATATTATTTTGCCGGTAAAATTTCACCAATGGAGCCATATATATATATATATATATATATATATATATATATATATATATATATATATATATATATATATAGTTTTTTGCATTTGTTAAATATTGTTTAATACGAGTCAGAACGAATCGGTCACGTTCACAACGTACTGAACACGGAATAGATTGCAGAACTTCTGTAGTTCTGATACGTATGCAATGATGATGGGTTGAACCGAAAGCTACTAGCACATGTGCGGACAAAAATAAATAAAAAAACACACCTGAAACCCGTTTATTTCTTCAAATTTGTTTTCCATTCTTCACGTTTTTTTTTTTTTACTTATCAACAAAGAAAGATTTATGTAGGATATTTCTAAGAGAAGATTTGCATCCTGTAGACATGGCTACTGAAACATCGCTACATCAAACGAGTTTTCTTTATAAACAAAGGTATGAGACGTCTACAAATCTTTGTAATGCGAAATTAGGGCGGAGCTCTTGAGAAGAAGGAGGGGAGGGCACGAAGAGGAGAGTATGCCCCTCCTCCTCCTCCTCTGTATCCTCCCATCCTCCTACTCCGTACCCTCCCTCGTCCAACAGTGTTCCCGCTAAATTTAGATGAAACATTGACGCCACGTGACTCAGCAGCACCAATTCGATTCCCCAATAAATTTAATGGGGAATTGAAGTCGTCTTGAGGTCGCGTGACTTCAATTTTTCCCGCTAAATTCAGCGGACACACTGAATTTGTCAGCTAAATTTAGCGGGCAATCGAATTGGTGATGAGGCCGCGTGGCTTCAAATTTCCCGCTAAATTTAGCGGTGTTACGCCGACGCCGCTCAAGCAAGAAACGGGCGCCTAAAGCGCGATTCAAACCAACGCGTTTTTGCGCGCGAGTAGGCCGTGCGCTTCCCGGAATTTGGGTATTTCATGACGTTTTTGCTGTTTCCGGGGTGTTTTCTGAGTGACAAGCATGCGCGTCGGTTAGGACGATGCAGTTTCGGGCGAGCGGAGACCATATGCACCAGACGACGAAGAAACGCGGAGCCGGAACTAGTGCTCTCCACCGATTGACCGGGAGAGGAGCACCTCTTCTACGCCACAGCGCCTTTTCGTGCGCGTTCAGACAAAGTTGAAATCATCCAACTTTCTTATGCGCGCCCGGATGGCGTAAGGAATCAGCGCGACGTCACGAGGTACGTAATTTCCGGGAAGCGCACGGCGCACGCGCGCACAAAAACCCGTTGGTTTGAATCGCGCTTAAGGCGCTCTAAAAAGAGCGCACGCTAAGTAAGCCCATTTTCGTTCCTAGAAGCGGACTTCACAATCACGCGAAACACCGTACCACCCAAATACCGTACCGTACCGTACCGTACCACACCAAATGAAAAAACACGTATTTTGCTTCTTTTTTTTTTGTGTAAGTGTGACGCTTGCGAGGCACGCTGACATAATCATAGTCGCCGCTACTGGAGTGGCACAGCCGCACTATTCTGGCTGCACAAAGCGTCCATCATATCGATTTATTTGCAAGCATGGTATAGAACGAACTTTGTGGGCGCCTGGGGGAGTGGTATCCATGTCCCGGCCGCTCGCTCCGGAGCAGGAGCCCTCCGCCGTTGCAGCCAAGTCAAGCAAGCCCGGCGCCCCATTCTTCGCTTGTTCCGTCATTTTGTTGTTGTTATCTTTGTGGCGGGATGCGCGGCTAGCTCTGTGACTCCTTTGGCGCAAACATTTTGCAATCCGGTGCCAAAAAAAGTAAACATAACGCTTCGAAAACTAAGCTTTCGGAAGTCGTTGTAGTTGGTGCAAGCGCGTCGGTTGCATGTCGACCGCGCGATAGCGGTTGGGCAATGTTCTGCTCATCGTCCCCGCACCGCTTTCTTCGCTCGCGTTAGTGCAAGTGCCGCCATGGTCCTTTCTTTCGCCCGTCGCGCAAATATGTGACAAACAGAGTGTGTTGGTGTCTGTTTTTGACGCTATAGAGTACTCGTTCTCCGCAATTTTTTTATTTTATGTTAACGCGCATAAAAACCTTCTTGGTTTCTTATGCGCCGAGAAACTAAGAGATGGGGGTGAGACGATAACACGCGGGGACGTCAGAACGCTGAGGTCTCGTTCGAATGATTCGTGACTAAATTTAAATCTAGCATGCTTTTGTGTTTACTGCGCTCGTCGAGCGCGTTCGAATGCGAAACACAAACACCGGACGCCTGCGGTCCGCGCTCTACACGTTCGACAAGTGCAGTGGAGAGAAAGGCAGCCAACTTTAAGTCTACCCCCTAATTGTTCCAATCAGAGCTCCGCTTTCTGTCATCCCCGCGCGCCTCGTCTCCTCTCTCCTCACTTTCTAACCACATAGTGCTTGTGTCAAAGTTTTTGACCGGTGTGAGAAGCAAGATGACAGTCCAATTTACTAGCTAAGTGCTCTGTCGATGTGGTATAAAAGGGAGCTTTGCAGAAACCAGTTCAAATTGAATTGGGGCGTGCATATTATGTTCCTTGAACGTCAATAGAGAGTTTTAGTAGATCGTTCCGATGACTCCGATAACGATACCCGATACTCTGCCTCCGCCTTTGCGCTTACATATATAGTATCGTTATCGGAGGTATCGGAGGTATCGGAACGATCTACTAAAACTCTCTATTGAAGTACCGTTGTTTTCTATTTACCTCTACGCATGGGGTTTTAGAGAAAGGATTTGAACCGATTAGCAACGTTTTTTTAGGGATTTGTTAGTAATATAAAAGATGTTGTTGCGGTGATTGAGCATTAAGCCACCAAAAGAGACTCTTGTTTTTTTTTTTTTTTTAAGGTAACGTGAATACGACTACTAATGCATAACCCCAATCAAAGTTTTTTGGGGTAACCCTTAAACATGCAGAGCAGCATATAAACTTTGAAGGTTTTTCTGAAATAACTTATTCGAGTTTGGATTGTTGCTTGAAAGGAAGGGACGTAAAATGCGGCCATTAATATAACTTACAATGTCCACGCTATAAAAAAATGGTTTTGTGAGTGCAGTAGATGCGAGTGTAGGACAACTGCAAATATTAAGTTTTAACATTCATCGTGCAGCAACGATTACACAATGCACGACACTATAACTCTCTTTGAAGTTTTATTTAGCAATATATGAAATATATTTGGCAGCGAAATAATAGACATTTTTATTGAAAAAGTTTGCCAGACCCAATTATAATTGACAAAACCTGCGAGCCGGGAGCAGCGCGTCTTCGGCAAACAGTTAATCGAGACACCTTTTTTTTTTTCATTTTGGCACGTTGTGGTGAAACAATGCCTGCCTCATTACCAAGAGTTCTAAGCGTTACCAAAAAAAGTAACGAAATACATTAGTCGTCACTCGCAAATAAAAGGAACGCGTTACCGACCTATATTTCTCCAAAATAAAAGGAACGCGGAACCGTTACAGATTAAAAAAAGTAACGCACGTTGTTTTTTGCGTTACTTTCTTTTTATGGGTTAAAAAGTTTTACTGTTTCGACATTACAGGTATGGATAAGCGCCACATTTCAGAAAACAATCTTGAAGCTATGTGGGAACACTTGCAAGTACTTTACTAGGTTACCAAAAAATAGGCGTTACCGGTCGCGCCTTTACTTGTAACATGTGACCGCCAACACTGTTCATCGCTAGGCGAATGAGCTAGCAACGGGGGTTCACTAAACTCACAAAAAACTCCAAGTCTGAAGATGGGCCGAAAGGGCCCCTCTTGTTGTACATTCCATTTCACTTTAAAGGCCCGTTCACACTCTTACGACCGAGCAAGAAGAGAGAGACCAGACCGGTTTTTAAGCCTCTTGCGTTCTCTTAGGACCAGCTCCGCTGCAGTGCATCCGGTCCTAAGAAGTCGCAAAAGACTTAAAAACCGGTCTGGTCTCTCTCGGTCGTACTCGGTCGCAGGAGTGTGCACGGCGCTTAACTCACACCGCAGCCCCACGCTACGAATGTGGAGCGCAAGTTCGTCTGCTTCTTTTGCAGCGGTTGCGTTGGCGTCAGAAAGCCGAGCTCTGATTGGCTCTGATAGAAGGAAAGTGAGTAGAACGCGAGGCAGCTTGATTTGTGGTCTCCCCACTACCGTTTAATCAGAGCCAATCAGAGCGCGGCGTCTTTCTGACGTCACCCCCCCCCCCCCGCAAAAGAATAAGCAGACGAACTTACTTTCCGCACAGCGCCAATCAAGAAGATCCAAAATGGCATCGTCATGGCCTTCATCGCCTTCGCGTGTTCCCTATCACTGGCTAAACCAATCACATACAGTGAACAAGCCGTGATCCTGCTTTTTGTTTTCCTGCGTGATTGGTTTAGTTGGTAATAGTAGTGCCACTAAATAAGCTACGCTTCAGATTAACGACACTTGGCCATATTGTGTCTTAAAATCATGGTTGCCAGTTATCTGAAACTTTATCTGAAATCACAGGAAACGCTTTTCCGCCCACCAGAAATGTTCGAACAGTTCGCGACAGAGCAAAGCAATATTACACGAGGTTCCCAACACGGAATCTAATGCTGAGGAAGTCGCACTTTTGAATCATGACGATCGGCAGTTGCGTCTGTTCTGCATACGAGCCGAAATGGCGGCGCCCACAACAATGTCGAGGAACGGAGTGCCGATACTCTAAGCGCTGCTTATTTAGTGGCTCCAGGTAATAAAAAACCCAGAAATAAAACAAGCGCCATGACGACGGACTGATGCCGCTGCTATGCATACCTTCGTTCAATATGGATCGAAGCGTTTTCATGCGGTCAGACTTGCAGTGAAACGGAATAGAGGACAAATTGAATTAAACCTATATCCTTTTAGATGGCGTCATATATGAGCTTGAGGATCAACTTGCATTTCTGACTCTCAGTGAATGGTCATCTACGTCGAATAAAACTATCGAAACACGTACTCTAGTATGGAGCATATCTACCATTAGATAATAATTTCAGACTTTTTTGGTGCCTGCAGACCATGTGACCTAATGATGTTCTTATCGATAATAATAGAATGTCTACTAACCTCACCTGCGTGTGTCTTTTGTTATGGAGTTGAAGCTAGACAATCCAAAGGCCCACTTTACGATTCTTGCCTCGGACGTCTCCATTGGCTCTCTTACTTCGGCTTGCTTGCTGGTTTTTAATGAAGCCGAGGAAAGCTCAATGAAACGTCATAATACGCGCATCCGCACTGAGCGAAAACACGCTGCTGCAAAAGCCAAAGGCATACCTCCATTTTATGAGGCAGCAGAAGCCGTCGCCTGATTTGGAGGGTTTAGCAACACATATCAATCCATCTATCCAACTATGCATTCGTGAAGATGTCAGAAGAAAGTGCTTCATGTGTCGCTCGCTTGTTCACTTGTTCAAAATGTTCACTTTCGTACCAAAAGCAACTTACGTTCCTACTGTGCATAAGAAGAAAAAAATGCGCATTAAATTGATTTAACATTAAATATAAAAATATTAAAAGTTTTCACAATCTGCACGATATTCCGGATGTTTCAATTAGGCTAGACATAAAAGCACACTACCACCTGATACTGAAAAATGTGTATTGGTTGATATATCTATAACAATCACTCCGAAAAAAAAATGTAAATGTGATACGAACTGTCAAATCAAACCTCAGCTATTTTCATTATATTTGGAAATCAACGAGGAGAAGAAGGCGGAAAAGTGTAAAGTGGCTTCATCTTCTTTCAACGCGGTTAAGTCAGACCTTGGAGCCTAGATACCAGATTTTCTAAGTAAATAAAAAGAGCGAAAAATATTTCTTCGTTACTACTTTATTATAGGCGGGAGCGCAGCACAAAGTAGAAATTCAGAGCGCGAATCAAGCAGAGCTGAGAAACTATCGAAAGGCGTTTCTCGTCCTTCTATGGGATCCTTGTCGTTTGCTATCGCTTCCGACAATTTAAGAAAGGCAGGGCGTGGTGTGGTCCCGAGCTGAGAAAGAATGCCAGAAAAGAATTACCAAGAAAGAAGTGTGAACATCCTAAGCCTTTCGTTTCTAAGCCGCCCAATGAAATGCATCTGTCGCTGACACCTTACGAAGCGTACGATGTGGCTTATTACGTGAACGCTTTTCACTTGGTGATTGGCTCCTTCGACGTTCTTATCCCATGCTGCGATTCCATTGGCTGCGTAGCGAGATGAAACATTCTGTCCTCGTCACCCTCGGCGTTTCTCAATAAGCGGTCGGTGAACATAACTTCGAGCGAAACGTATTTAAAAAGGAACGAGACCTCGTATATTGGACAGTGAAACATACAAATCTCAGCTCGTTCTCAATTTGTTGCCAGCATGGCCTATGGAGCTTTGTTTCTGCGATCATTCCGAATGTTAGCTGGCGGATGTGGCCCGAAAGAATCATTCCTAACGTCCACATTCTCCACTCTCCTCCGTAAGCGTCCAGAAGAGTGGTGCTGAGTAATTCTCAAAACGTCTTACAAAGTTTATCTGTGCAGGGATAACCCGGCAAATAGACGAAGCAAAGTAATCAGCTCGAGCGAGTTGTTGGTGTAACTATTTTTTGTGGTTCGCTGTGCGTGTTTGACACAGCCCGAATCTCTTCATCTACACTATCCTCCCTTGTTTTGAACCTTTTGTTTTCATTTCAACGCTTTTAACAAAACCTTGAAATGAAAACGCCTATTATCATCTGTATGAGCGAGAGGAGGGCTTTATTTCAACCGTTAATCCACAAATAAAATGCGCCTGATTTATATATCTCATGAAATTGAGGCAACATGCTATACTATTTGAAAAGAGGGAGAGGGCAGGGGTTGCATGATAGAGCAACCAGCTGTTCTTTAAAGGCCCATAGGAGTTACAAATTACGGTCACTATGAGTTGTAGTATTATACAAGAGCACCGAGTGCTGGCGTAACAAAATTAAATTTTCGTCCATGTTATTCATTTTTCTTAAACGTAAACTTTAATTTCACGCTGCCTTTCTTTAGACTGCTCTATACTACGTTTAACGCGCCTCGCTATAAATTAAAAAAAAAATCTGACTTAAGTAAGCATTTACCTAAACCACCCTTGCGAGCATTTGTCGCCCAAGGCCATATTCTCCGACATGTTTGCATTCTGCGGAGACAGTGAAGTGGGGGCTAGACCCGGCAACATTGATCCGGGTCGTCTGTGGCCTGTCAAAATTATTCCCCCTCAATTGAGCGGACATTGATTATTGCCGCAGCACTGCGACACCGTCGCTACGCGGCGATGATGGGACTGCAGCCAATGTATTAAGGCTTAGTGAGTCCGCCATGCGAGAACGATGCGTGCTCCAGAGCATTTGAAGCCTGTACGCAGCTCTAGATCAATCCGATAACCTGCTGTGGGACGGTTCGATGGTGACATCATTCACCGAACGAACTGCGTCGCTTTTTTTTTTTTGGTACCCGCCTTTTTCTATGGCTTGACTTGGGTAAATCAACATCGAGGAGTCCAATATCTTCATCGGTATTAGACATCTCCGGACATACCTTACAGTAGTAGTAGTAGTATTTTTAGTGGTATATTGTCTCTTGCTTGAAAGAACTGTATTTCATTTCGTTCGATTTCGTTTATTTTGCCTTAGAGGTACATATCAATGTATCACGTGAAGGAGAATGTGTGACAAGTCGTTATTATTTACATATATACACACAAACACACACACACACATATGTATATATATACGTATATATATATATATATATATATATATATATATATATATATATATATATATATATATATATATATATATATATTGTTAGGAAGGTGAAGACGACGACGGGGCAGTGCTCGCATCGACCATCTCGTGCTAGGCCCCACGTGCTGGCTCGGCCTCCATAAGTCGTATGTGTGTTCTATCCTCGTGTCCTGTCCTGTCCTTTCTGCTGCCGACAGCATCACCCTATAGTCGGTTGCAAGCTAAGAGAACCGGAAATGCCTCTCAGAGGAAAATGTATTCCCACTGCCGAGAAACGCCAGCCAATCGTTTTCATGACGTCACGATTCCGTGGACCAATCGCGATCCTTTTGAAAAAAAAAACTCAACATGGCTGCTGGCCTTAGTAACGCGACGCTAGTTTTTCGTGACAATTATTCTGCTTTTTTGCACAGTGTTTTACGTGCCCGAGGTTACGCCACGAAATCTTAAAGGGACAATGAAGGCGATTTAATTTAATTTGTTTAAATTGTGTTTTAGGCTTCTTGGGAACCTGGCATACTGCCTAAATTTTTATAGACATTTGTGACGCATATTTCTATACCTACGAAAGAACTGAAGAAACCGAAACTCAACTATCTGCGTTTCTCGTTTTTGGGCCTCCGAAAACGGAGGTGACGTACGGAGTGACGTCACATGTGAATTGTCGGTACCGGTAGCATTTAGGGCGTCGAGACTCTGGTTACCGCGGTGGGTTATAGCAGCGCGGTGGCGCGGTCGTTTCGCCGAATTTGTCAACATGGACGGCAATGCCGCTCTCGCGAGCGAGTTCGAGCTTCCGTTCGGTAACCGAACACCAACGGAACGGGAGTACGTGCGTGGCGGCCTCTGCTATCACCCGACGGAGACCGCACAGCCGGCAACGAGCGGCCCGCATGCCGAAGGACGGACGCCGGGGAGATGCCGAGGGGAAAGCGGCAGCGATCTGGCCGTTCTGGCCGTCACAAGCGGCGCGTCAGCGACCAATCGCTGACGCGCGACGTCGCAAACGGCGCGCGTCAGCCCGTTTGGCGGCTAGGCGCGCGACGTCACAAACGGCGCGACGCGCCGTTTGTGACGTCGCGCGTCTTGGCCCCGCATCGGTCACGCGAGCTCCGCTTCTCCTGGCTTCTCCCGCAACTCGGGGCGTCGCCCCAGTCGATCCCGGTGCAATTATTACCGCGACTGTTTTATTGATTTGCGCGGCACACAAGCGCCGGTTTCGGCTGAAATTTGGGCAACGTGGCCTGAGACGTGCCTGGAACCCAGTTCAATCGCCAAAAAGATGTCCTAAATTGCCTTCATTGTCCCTTTAATGGTATCGGCTTGCGTTTGCAGCAGTTTTTGCGCGACAACGTGAGAATCCAGCGACGCTATCGCCAACAAAAATTTCGAAGCGGGCGCGAGGCTTAGCACTGCTGAGAGTCACCCACGGTGCAAGAACTCAGTGGGATCCATGACGGAAGACGATGGCTGTGTTCCAAATCTAACCCAAATGGATCCGAGTTACTCCGGCGGGTCATGTCACATGACAACACAGATCGAAAAACGCTGGACGCGGGTAGGTTTTAGAACGCCAAGGTACAAAACCCTTACCCTGGAGTAGGATCGAGTAAATTTTGGAACACGGCAAAAGAGAGCGGGGCGCGGTGGTGGTGTCGATGACTTGGGAGGGTGCCGATTTGTCAAAACCCGAAAAGTATAATTATTCTTGCTTTCTATTCATCCAACAAAATAAAGGCACACATTTCGTGCGCAAAGCCCACAAAACTAAGTAAATCACTAAATATTTATTATTTGCAGGAACTATAAGTGCTTCATTATTTATAATTTTGGCGAGAGAAAGGTTGGTTTCGTTTTCGCCGCTTTCCCTCAATCGAAGGCGCTGGAAGACGGTATGTTAGACAGTATCTTGGACAGAAAATGAATTGGGAAGACGGTACATTGGACATGACTTTCTTTCTTTACTAAACAGCTATTTCGTTGACAAAAACGTATTCTAACTTATTTAAACGTCCTGAATGAATTAAATAAATATTGTAGTAGTTTAAGACACGTTTACTGGAGGAAGAAAAAGCAACGTTGCTAGCGAACTACTTTCTCGACGGCGGAGGCACTTCAGATGGGCGCAATGCGCTTGTGGGTGGAGCTAAAAGATTGTTCTCAGGTTGCATCCGACTATAACAGTATGGTGGAGGTGCGGGTACATTTTCATCCCCTGCATTGAGCATTGTCGCCGTTATAATCCTATGAACCCGCCTCGTTGAGGCAGTCATCCGCAGCAGCAGACCAAACACCAGCCCATGGCTCCGTCGCCCAGCCCCCACCCAGACGCCATGACCAGTCGAATCAGACGAAGCCACATCAGACGAAGCCGACAGACGATCCCCCGCCCCTACCCCCAGCCCCCGACGTTCCGACGCTTTTCAGTGACGTGAGTCCCCCAGCCCGGACCGTGCCGTCGTGTGGCTGGTGCAGAGGTACGTGACGCTGCGGAAGAGGCCGAAATTCAAGGTCTTCATCCTCACCCTCGCTGTCGGCAGCCGTCCTTTGTTCTTCTATGTGTGTGGCTTTGTGTGCTTCATGTGTTCATTTATTCACCGGCCGGGTCGGCCGCTTTCGTCGGAGGAGTACTGTTAGGAAGGTGAAGACGACGACGGGGCAGTGGCTCGCACGACCATCTCGCGCCAGGCCCCACGTGCCCGCTCGGCCTCCATAAATCGTATCTGTGTTCTATCATCGTGTCCTGTCCTGTCCTTTCTGCTGCCGACAGCATCACCTCTAACAATATATATATATATATATATATATATATATATATATATATATATATATATATATATATATATATATATATATATATATATCACATGAAGGGAGAAAGTGGGAGAAGTCGTGATAATATAAGTGCGAACTCTCCGAATTTCTCCTTCACGTGATACATTCCTATGTATATTTAAGGTAAAAATAAACAAAATCGAACAAAACTGAGATACAGGTCTTTCAAGCAAGATACGTATATGCCATTAAAAATAAATATCTATATAGGGTGTCCAAAGTTACCTAGCTCGATCTTAACTGGACCGTGAAAATCGACGCCTGCACGTAGCAATCTAAACTTTTCGTCAAAGGTGGTATTTCACAGGTCGGTTTTTTTCTTTTAAAACTGGAAAGCGTAGCTTTCTTTCCGTAAAAAAATAGGTCAGAGAGAGAAACTTTCCAATGTCACGGCGGGCGACGACGCAGACGACCAAGTCGAGTAGCGGGGCGTGATTGGCGCTCATATTGGTAGATGGCGCTACCTGTTCATCGAGACCAGAGCCGTATATTGACCCCGTAAGTGATGACGTCACAACATGGCGTCTGGGTCCAAACAAACCGTTGCTAGGGACGTTGCTATGGACTAATGCATGGAGACTCCACATGAGGCTAGATTTTTGCTTAAGAGTAAGTAAACAATTTTTTGTAAGCAACCTAACTTCTTGATATCTAATTATGAAGATGTTCTTGTCGTCTCTGTGTCATATTGCAACAATAAAAGCCATTTCTGAAGTCTTACACTCCGCTTTGCTTTGGTAGCAGACGACACGATAGATTTGCTGGCCTCTGTTGCAGCGGGCGTCTTCATTAATTGAATTGCGTCGGTAAACGAGCGACAAAAACAAGTGCATCACCATGGCCGTAAAGGCCTCCGCAATATGCGTTTTTTTTCCTGTGAACAACCCAGCTTAGTTACGAGGGGTGAAAATGCAGTAAATCGAACCACGTCACGCAGATCAGTTACGACGACGACCTGAAGTGCATTACCGGCGTAGTGCAGGCGACCATGAGAAACAAATCGTACGCCATCAAGGTAAGTCGTTTGTTATGATTATTATGGTGGTTGTCAGGTTATTAAAGAATTGCATGTCTATCGCGATTTCGCAGTATTTTGCTTGTTTTTTTTTTCCCCTTGGTATACATCAAATTCCGTGGATGTGCCCTTTTGGTGAAGATCTTCATCGAACCCGCGATGCGAGTACAGTCTGTAATAGACTCACCTTATGTTTTTTATCCAGTTCTTTCGCGCTTTGGCGTCTTGCGGAAATCTGAAGAAACTGCAAGAATCTCTCTCCACGCGATGGTTACAACCAGGTATACGAAGCACCCTCGCATAGCGCGAGTCCGCAAACAAAATTTGGGATCTCAACCGTTCGCCTGAAGTGCTTTTCTCGCGGGTGCAATGCGATCTTTTAGCAGACTATAATCTCGATCAACGCCCGGACTTTCGATAAACCATATTTTGCATCGCACCCCACGATGAAATCTTAAAAGTGTATGAAACTCATTATATTTCAAACAAATGCGATGTCAGAATATCGTCTTTATTCACACGATTCAAACGACGGCCCCACTTGGCCGGCCGGCGTGCGGCAGATTGCATACTTCTTGCATTCGTCGTCTGCTGCAGGCATCTTGAGGACCGGAAGTTGCAGTCGTTAATATTTCAGAAACGAACGATTACCGGCACACTTCTGTCGAAACATATATGACAGTCAAGCTTTCTTATCTGTGATTTTTAGAAGTTTAAATCCTACTCCTGATTTTTGAATGCTCGGGTTTTCGTAGCGAAACCGAGCCACATGTATTCGTCCATAACAACGACCCTAGCAACGGTTTGTTTGGACCCATGACGTCACACTTACGGAGTCAATTGAGAGAGTTTGGCCATTCATTGGTATCAATGGGGCGAAAATCTATTGGCCGGAAAGTTGATTGACAGGCCGCTTGTGGCCAATCACAAGCCGCAAAACCTCCCCTAGCGGTGGTCGTGAGCCTCACAATGTAAAGCAGGGTTCGGTAATTTCATTTTAGCGTCGCTAGAGTTAAAAAAGGTAACGCCTGGTGACTGAAAACTTGGTGCATGTGAGCTTTTCGTCATAGCCTTTTTTAATGGAAGAATAAACGAATGTGCACCAGAGCTGTGTATTCTCTGAACACGCGGACCACGTGCGTTGAAATAACGTAAAAAAAAGTTTGTTTAGCCGCGGGAGTTCCCGTCTTGTTTGAAAAATGGGTAGTTGTTGTGCTTTGAAGTGCCGAAACAGAGCTTCCAGGGGAATTCGCTTGTTCAAGCTGCCGAAATCCCCGAGGAGACGGAAACTGTGGCTTCTAAAAATCAAGCGTGGCGCGGGGTGGAAACCTCCCGACAAGACGTACCTTTGCGAGGTGAGGTATTGTTCATTGTTAATATTGTGACGCGAGCACGGTGGACGCGAGTGCACTGTGACAAAACCGTGTATTTTGTGATCTATTCTCTATTGCCGTGGAAGCGTCCTGGCGTCCTGTGCGCTTTCGCTTCACCGCAGAAAGACGAGTGGTTCAGGCCTGTGGCGTCGTGCGATGATGGATTTGTAAGATCGCGTATTTTGAAAGCGTGAGCCTCTCGTCAACGGAATAACTGTACTGTGACTTGAGCGGCTGAATACACAATTTTGACGTCTACCAAAACGTTATTCGCTGCAGGACCACTTCGAGCCCTCCCAGTTCCAGACGAGGTGCTCTGACGGCTGGAGGAAACTAAAAGCCACAGCTGTTCCAAGCTTGTTTTTTCATTCTCAAAGTCAAGTGAGTGCGTGTAACGAGGATAAGTGAGATTTTTGTTCCTTTGGTATTTACCTAGATTATGAGAGTGAATTAAAAGCAATAATTTATCTTGTGTTAAGATGTTTTTACTGATATGATTTGAAAGAGGCACAGGTGACCTATAATATTGTGGACTTGGTATGCTGTTGACATCTCTGTTCCATACCAGAGACCTTTTTTTAATTCGGAGTGGTCCTTGTGCAAGAGTGCATGAGACACCATCAGTCAGTGTTGCAGCCTGACACAGCACAAAACCCCGCCTCATGGAAACATAAGTCAAAATCCAATAACTCCTATTCTGTTGCTTCTGTTAAGTTAATGCATGAGGCATTCGTCACTCTCAGCTGCCTTGTAATGCAATGACAGCCTCATTAGCTAGGTATTTGTCATGGTTCTTGCATGGCTTGGTGTGATCTCGTGAGGTGGGCAACACCCAATGGACCATTTGCAGAATTAGTGGTTCGAGAGTACGTGGCTAGAAGACGAGAGTCATTTTGTATTTCTTGAAGGTGGCCGAGGTTAGCAGGGAGGTGGTGGTCCGAGAGGTTATGTCGGGTACTGGCGCAGGGCTGCGTGGATCGTTTTGAATACCAGTGGTGGCAATGTCTTGCCTTGTCATTCTCGGGAAAGGAGCGGCAGCCGCTGCAGCAGTCGTCGTCGTGGCCGGGGAGTTGACGTCGGTTGTTGCCAACTATGCGACCGGGACGCAGAGCTTGCTTTGAAACTCTCGTTGCCCTTTTCGAATCCCATCCTCGTCGCCATATTGTATTTCTTGAAGGTGGCCGATGTTAGCAGGGAGGTGGTGGTCCGAGACGTTATGTCGGGTACTGGCGCAGGGCTGCGTGGATCGTCTTGAATACCGGTGGTGGCGATGTCTTGCCTTGTCATTCTCGGGAAAGGAGCGGCAGTCGCTGCTGCAGTCGTCGTCGTGGCCGGGGAGTTGACGTCGGTTGTTGCCAACTATGCGACCGGGACGCATGGTTGGCCATGGCACTTGTTTCAAAAGCGAAACTAGCATCGACGAGCTGAGCACGCACCGCTCTGAGTGGGGCACGCGCTTCTCTCGTTCAGAATTCGTACGCTGCCCCGTAGCAACTAAATGGAGAATACTACAAGTCCCCTGGCTGCAGGCACGTCCACTGCGTCCCATTGGCTTATTGTGTCGCAGTGACCTAGATAGAGCTCCCCCAAAACCACTTTTGTCCCCCTTGAGGATTGTCTTTCACCCCGAGGTAAATACAAAGAAGCCTTCGTCCCTCTCCGCTCAGCCAGCACGAAGAGAGAAAGGGCGACAAATCCATTTATTCTCGAACCCGTATTTCTGCAAAACGTGGATTGTCGTACCGTGTTTGCAGCAACCAGCGGCCAGGACCTCTGGAGCGGCCCCGCAGGGCGGCCTGCTGACGCAGCCGCTCCCCACCGCCAGCGGGACGTGCTTCGTAAGCATCTTCCAGGGTCCTGCGTACCCCCGTGTAGCAATACCACCGCACTCTTCGCCGCAGGTGACCAGTGACAACCAGCGCGGCCAGGCCAGCGCAGCTGCCCGCGGCACCTTGGCGTCCGCAACCTCCACCAGCTGGGTATGTGTCATGGTTCTTGCACGGCTTGGAGTGATCTTGTGAGGTGAGAATCACCCAATTCTCGTACCCTGTTTGCAGCAACCAGCGGCCAGGACCTCTGGAGCGGCCCTGCAGGGCAGCCTGCTGACGCAGCCGCTCCCCACCGCCAGCGGGGCGTGCTTCGTAAGCATCTTCCAGGGTCCTGCGTACCCCCGTGTAGCAATACCACCGCACTCTTTGCCGCAGGTGACCAGTGACAACCAGCGCGGCCAGGCCAGCGCAGCTGCCCGCGGCACCTTGGTGTCCGCAGCCTCCACCAGCTGGGTATGTGTCATGGTTCTTGCACGGCTTGGAGTGATCTCGTGAGGTGGGAATCACCCAATTCTCGTACCCTGTTTGCAGCAACCAGTGGCCAGGACCTCTGGAGCAGCCCTGCAGGGCAGCCTGCTGACGCAGCACCGTGGTTTATAAAAATGAACATTATCTTTTTGTCATGTACCTTAGGGTAAAAATAAAAGCGGACAAAAATGACAAAGCTTAAAGTAAAAAAAAAAAAAACACGTTTGCATGACGACGGCGCTTTTGCTGCCAACGGATTTCGTCTGCGTGTCGTCTGCTTTCTTTCGCTGTCGGCTGCACCTTCGGACGCTGCTCCCGACGCCATCTATCAATACGAACGCCAAACGCTCCCCGCCCTCGACTTGGTCGTCTGCGTCACCGCCCGGTGCTAACCCTGGCAAGTTTCTTGGCCCTATTTTTTACAGGAAAAAAATGCGCTTTCTAATATTATAAAAAAAAAAACGACCTGTGAAATACACTTTTGACAAAAAGTTGATTGCTACGGGCAGGCGTCGATTTTTACGGTTCGTTTTAGATCGAGCCTGGTGAGTGGGAACATAGAGTTATTACAATACACGCTAGAGGCTCAGCTGGCGCTAGTGTCTATGGGACTTCCGGTTGCAAATTGAAGCAGATAGCATGCAGTCTACAATTCCAGCCTCCTGTGTATTCCTATGGGAAAACGCGCGTGAATTTTGTCTCTTCGCCGGAAAATAACATGAATAACTTTTGTCATTTCGGTTGTAACCGGATAGTATGTATTTTTATTGGTAGTGTGAAAGTGTAATTGCTTTAGTTACAGCATTTTTCTTTACCATTGAACGATGTTAAACTTCGCTCTATTTCAGGCCCCAACCTCTGTTTCAAGGAAGGTATGTGAAAACGAGCGACGATTCTAAGCAAACTAACGATCGAAAGGAATGTAGAGTGTGTTCAAGGTTTGCTGGCATTTCGGTGGTGCTTATATATTGCTAATATGCCCGTCCTGTCATTGGATGAAAATGACTCCGTCGTGCATCTATACGATCGGTTAAAGAAACATTCCAACGCAAAATATAAAGCACGTGAGCTACGAAAGGTTATGTCTTTTTATTATTACCTATGTCGGGCAGTTTTTATCGGGCACCTGCTCTCTGGCTTCTCCCTATTTGCAAAGATTTGGAGCGTGCGGGTGATGATTTGAAACCAGAACAAGCATTTTCGCACATATTCATGAGCAAAGAAAGAATAAAGCAGTACTTCTGTATTCCAAATCTGACTATATTACGTGGCTTTCAATTTATTTTGATCGTCTGCGTGCACAAGGAGTTACTTATCCAGTGTTACTGCGTAGTTATTGCCGTCTCTTTTGGTTTTCCACATGTCCTTCATTCGTTTGGCACGTATATCCCTCATGCTGGAGAGCGCCGACGCCGTGTTCGTGCTAAAAGTGTCCGACAGTGCGCATAAATACACGTACGAAGCGGTTTTAACACCGTTTTTCATGCCACGAATTTCAAATAAAAATGCTGTAACCGACCAATTATTTCGTCTGCGTGACTGAGAAATGTTCCAATGTGCATAGTACGTACAAATTATTCGTGATATTTGCTCTTATAATCGAGCGCAGAGAGAAAATGTACTCACTTTTTCCCTTAGAAATGCATTACCGGAAGTCTTCACACTCTTGCGACTGAGTACGACCGAAAGAGACAAGACCGGTTTTAATCCTCTTACGACGTCTTAGGACCAGCTCCGCAGCAGCCCGCCCGGTCCTAAGAAGTCGCAAGAGGATTAAAAACAGGTCTTGTCTCTCTCGGTCGAACTCGGTTGCGAGAGTGTGAACGAGCCTTTAAGCGTGTGGCGGAAGGCACACGCCTAGCCTCTCTGACTCGCAGTTTCACGCCGTGATTAACTGCTAATCTACCGGCCGTTGAAAGGTTCGCACGCTAGTGTTAAAAAATCTGGAAGATGTACGTGTTTGTTGTGCTCCGAAATTCCTCTCACTGTTTGTCTGGTCACCTGTACATGTATTATTTTTGTTCACAAGGTTTAGGAACCTGACTTGCGCCCGTTACTTGAAAATTGTAATGAATTACAATTTAAAATTACCGAACGTTAAATGTAATGGATTACTCTTACAAATTAATTTTGCTGAAAAGTAACGGATTACTTTACTCGTTAGATTACAATTACTTTCACGTTACCTATCGCGTAAAATTATCCCGACAACAATAGAAACACTTGATGATTTCAAAAATGTCCTGTACCACTACTTTCCATTTCTCATACGCCCGGATTATGGTAGTTCGATGGATGGATGGATGGATATTGATGGCTACACCCTCTGTAACGGGCTTGTGCCACCTAGCCTAAATCAAAAAGGAACAAACAAAAGCATGATTCCTCCCTCCCTTCTAAAACCAATTTTCTCCCCCACTCTCACCAGGCAGCTCTCGTTGGTCTACCGAAGCCACTCTGGTGATACACATTTTTGAAAACCGGAGACGACGGACGAAAAAGGGGACAACACACAAAACGTCTCAAACACAGCTACTAAAATTTATTTGAACAGTCGTTTATATAGCATCTCTCCCACTCAGGTGACCTCGATGTAGACACGCTTGTTGACGAAGTGGAAGCAAACACCATCTGCCCCACCACTGTACTCTCTACCATTCATTCAGTTTCCTCCTGACGATCTACAAAGTGTCATCCAACGCCTCAAGTTATTACGCTCCGTCGGGCCTGACAACCTTGCTCCCACCTTCCTCAAGCTGCCTTACCCTTTCATCGCACATCCCAACATGCTGCAGTCATTTGCAGACAATGACTTTGTTCCGGACAGATGAAAGCGGGCTTTCATCTCATTCATTGACCAGGGCAGAGGAAAGTCAACATACTCTCCATGCAATTACCGCTCAGTGTCTATCACATGTATACATCGATACTGTATCGGACGTTTGAGCGTATGATCAACAGTAAGCTGCTTGAATTCTACGAGGAAAACAACGTCCTTGCTTCCACACAGCACGGCTTCAGGAAGAACAGGAGCTGTGAGACAGCACTGACTACGATCATGCACTACTTCAGCTACAACCTTGACCGTGGTATTTCGACTGATATGGTGACTAGATTTTAGCAATGCGTTTGGCACGCAGTACCATGCTATACTCCTTTGGAAACTAGGAAGTACAGGTGTCCGCGGCCCTCTGCTTCGGTGGTTAGCTTGGTTCTACACTGGCCGCACACACCAGGTCATCTCCCAAGAATCCCGTTCCGAGAGTTTCGCCATCTCAGCAGGGGTACCTCAGGGTACGTCCTTGGCCCTACTCTATTCTCCACGTACACCAACGATCTTTCCCAGTCTATGGACAGGCACATAGTCCAGTATGCTGACGACATCACTCTGCTTGCACGGACTGCACCTCACGCAATCTGTCCCAACCTTCACCGGAATCTGCCTATAGTGCCGCAGTGGTCTGACTCAAACTGCTTCTTCGCAACACATACAAGTGTGCAGTCATGGAGGTCAATCACAGCCCATGCTCAGGAGCCCCCTAAGGTCTGCAATCCCTCTTACATCGGTCACATCGTTATCAATTCTTGGTGTTACGTTCCCCCTGAATTGACATTCTCTCTGCACGTTGCCAATGCTGCTGCCAAAACCAGACGTCTCTTGGGATTCGTGATACGGGTTTCAAAAGCCTATGGTCCTACCACCTTCCGTGTTCTATACACCGCGCTCGTGCTTCCGCATCACGAGAACAGTAGTGCTGTGTGGTGCCCACATAAAACTGATTTGGCTGACAGCCTGGAAAGCGTGCAGCGGCGTGCTACTCGGATTTCCTTTACTCGCCAACACAACCCTGCGTTGCCCAACGACAGTCGGCTGAAGAACCTCAAATGGCATTCTCTGGCTCATCGAAGAAGAGTCGCCAGGCTAGGTTTTACCTGCCGACTCCTCGATGGCTCGCTCGAAGGGACGTATCTTACGACCATCCCAAGGATTCACAAAAGATCGGGGCAGCCTGACCTTATTCGAGCGCGTACCGAACACCACAGTTCCTCGCCGATATTGGCCGGCATTGAGGACTTCATCTCGGCCTCGCCACACAGGACCGAACTTACTCCGTTGCAATGTGTCGTTTGTTTTCAAAGCGCCTACAGCAGCAGGCGTTATGACAGTCGTGTAGTGTGTGTGTGTGTGTGTGTCTGTGTACGTGTGTGCGTGCGTGTGCGTGTGCGTGTGCGTGCGTGTGCGTGCGTGTGTGTGTGGGGGGGGGGGGGGTTGCGGCCCTGGGTACAAATTTGTGCATATGTGTACGTGTGCATGCGTTGTTTTTTTTCACGCCACCCAGGATCACGTTTTTGTATGCAAATTATTATTATTATTATTATTATTATTATTATTATTATTATTATTATTATTATTATTATTATTATTATTATTATTATTATTATTATTATTATTATTATTATTATTATTATATTACTGTTAGTTCTTTGCTACCGAATTGGAGTTTATGAAGCCTTTTATATCGATTTGATTTTTTCCAAATGAAATAAATAAGCCCATTTCAAAAATTTTTCTTAGACAAAACTACTTCAAAAAATAATTCGGATAAAGTAATCAGAAATGCAAAAGTCGTGTTGCTCTCTCCGTTGAAATATCATAACTTTTGGTTATACAAGATGCAGGTTTTGTCTTTTTGAATCTTTTATCTTAAGTTGCAGCTTACGTTCAAAACAATCCACGGTAAGTTTACGGCTTAGGATAATGTTTTGCATGACTTTCCAAGCGCTCAAACGCAGACGTGCTTTGAAAACTGTGTTGTACGAGACATGCGTAAATTTCAGCAGCATATTTGTTCAGCACACAACTGCCTTTGTTCATATCCCTGCCCAGTAATATCTAACCGGCTTAGCCCGAGAGCATAGGAACGTGCTAGGAATATGCTTTTCTCCCTTTTAATTATAAGTGTATTCAAACGACAAAAAGTCAAGGCACTGTGAAAAACAAAAGAAAATAAACAAGGAAAAAAAAAAAAGAACGACAGCCGTGTGTCGGGCATGTTCTTCTCTGCCCTCGTTTACTAAGGAGCTGTTTTTGTTACTATGGCTTCTGTATACCAACTAACCCAGCTCGGCACTTTACAAAAAAGAAAAAAAAACAGAAAAAGAAAACAGGAAGCAGTCACGCGTGCATTAAATTTTTAGCTACTGAAACGAAACGCAATTTCATCATTCGTAAACTCCTAGTACGAACCCGGGCAGAGAATTCCGTGCTCCATTTTTTGTGGTGGCTGAATTTGTGCGTAAAAATGAAAGCCGTTTACAACTCCCTGTAACGCCGGATTAGAGCACAACTCTTGAGGAGGACGATAGAAGGGTACTGAGGGATAGGATGGAAGGGTACTGAGGTATAAGTGACTCCCTGAGGTCACGTGACCTCAGGGGGGGGTCATGTGACCTCAAGGAGGGGTCACGTGAACTGAGGGGGGGTCACGTGACCTCGGGGAGGATCACGTGACCTCAGGGGGGATCACGTGACCTCACGGTTACGCCGACGGCGACACCGCTATAGCCGGAAACGGTCGCCTAAGAGCTGCGCTCTAAAAGTCATAACAACAACACAAGACAACAACACGCACACAGGACACACAGCCAAGAGACAGACAGCGCTGACTGTGTGTCTCTTGGTCCTGTGTCCTGTATCTGTGTCGTTGCCTTTGCGCTGCTGCTGTTATAATGTTTCACCAACTCACCCAAGCTGCCATCCTCACGAGCGCAAAAAGTCCAGCGTTGTTGTAGTTTTACCGAAACAATTTGGACGACCCCCGCAGAAAAGAAATACTTAATAAATTGTTGTCAGTACATGTAATGGTTAATTCAGGCTAATGTTTAACAGCCCCAAGGAACAAAAGGCAAATTCTAAAAAATACATCTCTTCAGTTATGTCCCTGTTTCATTATCATATTTGATTGCTTCAAAATTTAACAGTACAACTAAATTAATGAAGTCAAGCAAAATTTCGACGTAATATCGTTAAAAAATAAAGATAGTCACATTTCTACAGGAGTAAAGCGCTTCAGGAAATTGCCGAAGCGATCATTTATAACGGTGCTGCTTCTTGATGGTTTCCTCGAACGTTACTCACATTTTCTTTTCCCTGGCAAGCTGCTTCGCCTGTATTATCGTCCTCTTTTTGGTGTGCTAGTTACGCTTTGTCTGTTTATTGAAAGGTTATTAAAAACCTTTGCAAAGTCCGTGAAAACATTTTTTTTGTCGTCACACTTTATAACGTTATTTTTTTACAGCTTTCGTTACTTTTAGAAAACTCACAATTGCGAAATTATTTTAATTTGTATGGCGACTGATTACGTTTGCAGATGTAACTATTTTTAAACTTTGAAATTATTTATTTTGTTCTCACTTACTTCATGTATCCGAAGCTTACAGAAAGAATGCAATTACTTCACGCGTTGCTCTTGTGTCATGAACGACTCGTCTCATGGCTGTTCGAGATTTTGAAAAAGTGTAACACCAGTGACGTTCACAGAGGTACTTCAATATCAACGAAATATTGATTACTTTTGATTCTGTGAGCTCAAGGCTGTCAAGAACACTGAAGGAATTTTAGATCTGCTCCATTATGTTGACAAAGGTACATGAATACGCCACGTCTAAGCGATGATATAAACGGCAATTGACCAAAGCCATGCGGCTGTTTGACAGAGCACCGTTTTTATTTATTTTTGCGGTTAACGTCCTGTCCTTCGACAATACCCAGGGTGTGGCCTAAAATATTAGGCCGATATAGTTGGGCCGTCGCAGGCGCGATGACTAGCAGCGCTAACGTGGCAGCATTGCGAAGCTGCAAGGATTACTGAAGCTGTACTTCATTCTTCCACTAAAAAGAGGTTTGTTGTGAACGCCATCTCTGTTATATAACCCGCGACTACGTTGACTAGAGATGGCAACCCTAGGAAATCTGATAGGTATTTCCGTCGACGACTCTACTAGATTTTACCCCGACGGTACTGTGACGGGTTGTGCAAACATCCCAGTTATATATAGAGAGATAACTTAAGTGGAAGTGTTGTGAAAGTGCGATAACAGATAACTCTCTTTTAATGCATGCTCAAGCTCTCAATTAAAAAAAAAAAAATTAACGTCGTTGTTTGAGCCCGCAGACCGACTTCGGTAGGAGAAAAATATTTAACTATAAGTTTAAGGTACGCTTCAATGAAAATTGTTTCTCTCTCATTGCTTGTTTTCTTTAGGGGACACAGGTGATTGGTAAAATGATCCCACCCGATTTGATGACCATCTGTCCTTCTAATAACGGCTGTAAAATGCGCACTTAATCTCATGAGAGGCTTCCTTTGAATTCGATAGAGCATGAAAACGTTGGGCTATTTCTGCTCTGAAACAATTCATGGATTCCCTTACAACTTAAGATACTCGGGCCGGCATGGAAATTCCTCATTCCACGAAATAGCGTTGGCAGAACTTAAAACACCACCAGCCACTCTCTTCTCGCCTCTTATTGTTTTGAAAGCTAGTTCCAGGACCTTAGAAATAAACCGGATCAGGGCAACGAAATATCTCATTTTATTGTTCACGACCCAACCGTTTCTATTGTATCGCTGCCCTTTGTGCGCCCAAGAGCTGACAGACGAATTTAATTTGTAACGCAGTCTTTTCGAGTTGCTTCAGCTTTATACCCGTGAGGTTCTTTGTTGGGACACTTCATTGTCGGTAGTTTGTGCAATTCATTCATTCAGAAAAAATGAAAGAAAAAACTTTGAAATTAACCTTTTGAACGCGAAGTGCGCACGCATCTCAGACGCGAAACGTGATACAATGGGGCCCTGGGGACTTTGCAAAACGTATGTGGCCACTTTCATTAAATAAGGCCCTGCGCTAAGCCTCCCGATCCTCAATCTATGTTTGTTCAACAGGCTTTTGTGCATCTCAGACTGGGGCAGATTTTTTTTTATGAAGTTACTGAGATGGTCACAAACCCTTGTTAGACTGGCACGTTACGGACCTTCGGAACGAACTCCTTTAAAGAACTAGCGTACCTGCTCGTCATCTCGTGCCTATCGGTGTGTGCTGGTTTAGCGATTATATAGGGGAGTTTGATCTGAATTTCTTTATTATGTTCGTCTGACAGGGGTATGTCTAAGGGTATTTTTAACCCATTTTTGTGCATGTAGCAGAATAAGTTCTACTATTAGGTAGTAAAGCTTGAATTTTTTATTGTAAAATAATTTTAAAAATAATTGATATACTCCCAAGTTCACTAAATCCCGTAACCGCCATCGTTAACTATAACGGATGAATGCAGGGATGAATAAGTGGTCCTAATATAAAAATGAGAAGTTTTATTTAAAATCAATAAAGCTCATAATCTTGCCTCGTTATTCAGAACTGAGTTCCAGTTTCTTATAACTATTTTAAATCCGCACGCTTGTTTATTTGTTCTGTCATGTGTAAGGGCCAGCTTAGACTCCTAAAGAACGTATGTATAAATTATTTATTGTTCACTCTTATTAAAGGGATACTACAACGAAATTTCGGCGCTCATTTTTTGGTCTATATGTGTCCAAAAGAGCAGTATCACATGGAACATACCAATATCTTGTTAAAAAAGTCTCGAAAAGGAATTTTAAAACGAATTAAACGATTAGCAAAGAGCACCTGGTGGATGTCGCTAACGCCTCGTTTGTAATGCTCGTCTAGGAACCTTGAGAGCTAGTGACGGAAATCGTCTCGCCTCCGGCCACGACGAGAGAAGGGGGAAGGAGGAACTCCCCTCTTTCCGAGAATCCTTTTTGTGTGTCGCAGAAGTCGCTATTGTCCCCCTACAAGATTATAGAAGATTAACCCGTCACTCAAAATTCGTACAAAGCAGCCGCTTCGGTGGCTGGACCGACTAGGCCATCCTCTCGACGTCAGCCTCGCCGTAGCTTTGCTCGTTTGAGACGATTTACGTCACGATTGCGCTGGGCCTTCTCCGAGCGCTTGCCAGAGTGGGCCGTTTATAACGAAAAATACAGCCACCAGGATCAAAATACAAACGGGCGATTGTCATTTACGGATATTGTGGATCATATTCAACCTATTTTTGAACACGACGGGAATATTTCAAATTTCGTTGAAGTATCCCTTTAAAATGAAGTGGTAGGACATAACTACATAACTATTATTATCATCCAGAGTATAGAGGCAACAATGGTTACCCAATCGTAACCCCAAGCAAATGTTTTACGTACCGGCCCTCCCTTTGGGAGACAAAATGTTTATATCATTTTAAATACAAGGTGTTAGCCTGAAAACAGCTCCGGTTCTTCCTACATGTTCGAAGTATTGAACCAATAGAAGTACTTGAAACCGGTTCTTAAATCACTATAAAGAAGAAAAGAAACTATATTAAATTTTAAGGAACTTGGTTTCAAGTACAGAACGAGCGGGTTGGTAGGGATAATTAAACTTGAAACTTGAAAAACTTGAAACTTTCAACTGCTGCCAGTTGGAAGTTTGTGTTTGTCCGTCCTTCTCGTTTTCTTCCTCAAGTTCCTTTAACTTTGTTTCTTTGCTTTGTTTGAGGAGCTGCGATCTTTGTTATTTTTCCGCACTATTCAGCTCTGTCAGAACCGAATCACGCTAGTCCGACAGAATAGGATAACAATATTGATATGGCAACTTTCAGGGCGGCATGGGGCTATAAAAATTCTCAACGTTAAGGGAAGCATAAACCACACTAAAGGCTCAGCATATTATGGCAAATATGAAAACAAAAGCAGAAATGCTCATCGCTTGTCTGACCTGGCCCGAAGAGCTCTCGCAGGAATATTTCAGTCGGCTCGAAGCATGAGAAAGGGTCAATCGTGAATTCGGACTCACATTGAAGCGTCTTTGACAGGTCATCGGTTTGTCATTGACTCATCTTATATTGAAGATAACCAAAACATCATGCGAAACCCATTTCAAAACCTAAATTTTAAATCTCACATTCCCGGTAAACCAGAGTTTGTGGCACATTCAGTAAAGATCATGTATAATAAATAATTCATGTTCACGATTTCTACCGATCACGCGTAACGTTTCCGCTCCACTGAACACCACTGGCAGAGAAAGTAGCCGAAAAACGAACCGCGACCATCCCGTAAACACGTAGCCAGAAGAGGCAACCACCAATATGTACACCAGTAGGGGTTGGCGAAGTACAGAGGCGGGTGCTGAGCTCCAAACATTTTCATTACTTGGCTAATTACGTTATTGCTGCGATGGGACTCGAAAGGCTACCAGAATGGACACCGATGCATTGATTTTAACGAGCCGAGATAGATTGTTCATCAAGTTCTTCTGTCTTAGCTGTGAGCAGAATTCGACCTTTTTTGTGAAGGAAAGACTGTAATAAAAAGTTGACTTTTATCTTTAAAATTGAACCAATTCGTAAGAAGCTGCTTGGTGAGTGCCGTTGCGGGTGAGTAAATTTGACTTATGAGCCACGCCAGCCAAACTATGCTTGTGAAATGTGAGAAGCTTCAAACGCAATATTGTGGCACTGCCCTTTCAAGTATTTTTAAAGAAACACATACACTGCTGCACCTGAACACCACGTACGACATTTTGCTTTTGTCGGCCCGAAGGTAGATGACCAACCCCAGTGAATATACCCCTCGATTAAGAATCATAGACGGACGGAATAGGGAATTTCTACCAGTGGATATCGACTGCAAGTATGTATTCCTTGTAGAGCCCTTCTCACTTGAGGTAGGCACTCATAAGACTCGCTTGGTTGTTTGAATAACCAGGTGCATCAACTTTCCATCTAGCTCACTACAATGAGATTCTGCAGGGGAAAAATGTCGCCCCACACAAAGGTATATGCTCGAAGATAATTCTTCTCACAGTCCACACTCTAGGAATGTTCGGTCCCTCACCCAGCGCGTTTCATTTGTTATTTTACGCAAACGAGAAGATGCCTGGAAAACTACTTCTCCCTGCAGATGTCACAAGACTGAATGGAAGGAGCGCCAAAGCAAGATCTGTTTTCTTCTCCACGTGTTTTCATTCTGCCTTCGTGCTGGAAAGGGCTGCTGTTCGTATTTTCTGTAGAAGGAAAGAAAGGAGGCGTCTACCACAGAAGTAGCTCCAAAACACGCCGTTACGATGCTCTATCAGTCAGGATAAACGCTTTGGGTGCAGATGGATTTGCCGCTCCGGCGCTGAGAGAAGCAATCGTGCGTTCCAAATCATTGTGTGTTTCGGTTTTGTTTTTTCAGATTAGAACTTGGGAGATTTATATTAAAAGAACCGTGAACAGTTGGAGTGGAAAACAAAACTGATGGTTTTGGACTGGTATGGATGACTGATGGGGTGTTCGACCTGGGATTCAAGAGATAATTTGATTCTGATAATGGAGGTGTTGTCGGCTTTGTCTTTTGTTTGTGAGGTCCTCTCAGTTTTATTGGGAGGCGCCCTGCATAGACGGGCTGAGTGCAGCTCTATTGAATCAGCAGTTCGGATGACGCGGCCCTGAAAAGAGCGTGAGCGCAGCTTGCGGTCATGTTTGTGGATAGCGTCGTTTGCTGTCTCTCGTGTCCTTCTGTGTGTGTTGAACTTGGGTTGATAGGTTTTCGCGTCGTTTCTATTTCTGGTTCGTTCTGTTTACCTTGATGCTTAGCCGAATATTTGTGTGGCCTTATGATGAACTGCACACTGTTGGACCTCTCTGTGAAAAATGACGGTAGGAAAGCAATATTCTTTTAACTAAAACTTAGATTGCGGAGTTGGAAGCTTCCTAAATGACAACAAAACTTGATATTAGTCAGGGCTAGGCAGTATCGCGATACAAATGAATCGCTACAGTATCTCAGAAATACTTTCGAATATCTGTATCTCTGTATCGAGATACATTCGAGAAATGTATTTGTATCTCAGTAGTGAGATACATTTAAGATGTATCGCTTGTATCGCGATACTTTGCCATACTTAAGTATCTCGTTACATTTGTTGTCTTTATAAAAAAAATTAAAATATACAAACATCAGTTTGGTGCACGTTGCTTCGCAATCTATATTATGAACCCACCTTATAACATAATCCATCTTTATCACAAACATAAAAGAAACCTGTGGTTTAAAAAAGATTGCGGGCAAGAATAACAAAATCAGCTCCACTCATAAAGCCCTCCACTCTTTCCAATTTTGCAGAGAACGCCCTAAAGGAGTTGAGTGAAGAAAAAGCAAGGTCCTGTTGTACAATCTCCCTACACAATGGGTGACTTAGAAGCTTATAATACGACAGCTTGAGATGCACCCTCACTGCAAAACCGGGTTCATTTCGGACAGACGCCTTTTTCAAGCGTGGTACGCAGTCTTTATCTTTCTGCAACTCCTGTAAAATAATTATTTTTCACGGGTTCAATTCGGGCTCAATATTTCGCAATTTAGGTCAAACCTGAAGCTCTGGAATTATTCGCGGAATCTAATTTTCGCGACATTGTGGGATCTCAATGTGTTTAGATTTTACCAGAATTGTTAGCACGACCTATTTTTCGCGAATTGTTGGCGATTCGCGAAATTCGCGAAAATTAGGTTCTCACAAAAATGAAGTCGTTTACAGTATGTGGTTCAACGGGGATGACATATTTTTAGCGGCAATAATGAATAAATAAAGAGTTCGAGGTAAAGGGAACAGCATAAAATACACAAAAAAGGAGCACAATAATAAATTAGCATCCATATTCGCCACAAACTACACTTTCCCCACCTTGCACCGTTCGGGAACTAATGTATTCGTATAAGTATCTGTATCTGTACTCCGGAATACTTTTTCGCCGGTTTTGCAGAAGTACCTCAGGGATATCCCGTCACATAAAAGACAAACGAAACTCCGTATTTGTATTTTGGGCCTTAAAATACACGTATTTCAGTATTTGTATTTCCGAATTCTTTTTGGAGTATCTCTGCCCAGCCTGCTATTAGTCGTGGTAAATTACATTTAATATACTCAGTTCAATTTCTAACATAACTTAATTTGTTTCGCATTGTAACTTGAAAGTGGCGAGCCCGGCGCTGCCAGCTTGAGCGCTGATGCGCTCGAGAGGCAGTGCGTGCCATAGCGCGGATCATCTATCGATATTGGATTAGATTTAGCCTGGCCTCGGCAAACCGACGGCTCCGTGTATTTTTCCTTCTCCCAAAACACCCTCAAAGTCTTGTGGAGGTGCGGAATTGACACCCCTGCCTTCTTCATCACCTTTGGGCTAGATGTCACATGATCCCGCCTTCAGGCAACGCCGATCTGGAAATGCGAAGCCGCACTCTCTAAGGCTCGCCATGAAAACCTCACCGCCATCGACCCAGACGACGTCTTCACTGGTGACAGGAGCCCCACCCATGCAGACCCCGGCACATACCTCGACTTTGGCAACCTCCATACCATTGGTAACCTCACCTCCGGTCCTTTTGTCTCTACCCACACAAGCGACTCCGCCTCCAATGCCGCTCACCTGCTGCCGCCCCTCCCATTTCCGAGACCCCCAAGTTTTTTTCAGGGCTTGTTGATGAAGACATAGAGGAATGGGCTGACGTCTACGCTCGGGTAAGTTTACACAACCGCTGGAATGACCCAACCAAGCTCGCAAATGTATTGTTTTTTTATCTCAGCGATGTTGCGAAGACGTGGTTTCTAAACCACGAAACTGAAATGCTTTCATGGGACGCACGTTTCACTGGCCCGCGCCCAACCTTTCCAGGACACAAGCATACATGCAATAGTTCCAGACTCTTCCATGACCTATCCGAAATCGTTGAGTACACCGTCGTCATACGAGGAACTTTTCAATACCATTGATAAGTCCTTGCCTTCAGAACTCCGATGTCAACTCTACTTTATGCCGCAAACCTATAAGGCCACATTCGATCCCACGTCATCTGTTTTGGGAAAATTTTCTGCTGTGGAACATCGCATCGAAACAGGAGATGCTCCAGCTCTACGCCACCGACCTTACCGTGTTTCTCTAGAAAACGTAAACTAATTTAACAACACGTCGATGTCATGATGGTCAAAGGCGTGGTCCGACCTTTTTCTACTCCTAGTCGTCACCAGTAGTGCTTACAAAAAACAAAGGTTGGATCAATTCGTTTTTGCATGGACTACCATCGCATGAACAGGATTGCACAAAAAGACGCATACACAATACCCCGAATTGACGACGTCTTGGACACACTACAAGGTTCCTCTTCTTTTCTTTTCGTGCTTTGATTTGTGTTTTGGTAAAGGTAAACCAGTCACTTCTAAACAAACTGTGGTAATGCAGCAGGAATTCCAACAAAATGAACGAAGTGCATTAAGCACCTGTCAGAAATATTGAGCGCAAATAGATTGATTAGACGACGGTCAAGTGCATGAATCAATGAACACCTTGTGATCATTCTAAATGCAAGCGCTTTTTTTTTGTTCGTTCGCACAACATGAGGCACTTTTTTTTAAGAACACCATTTACTTGTGTATCTTGGCAAAAAATAACTTCATGCGATAAACTTTTTCTTACTCACTTGTCCTTTCTAATAAATACAAGGGTATAAAAAACACAAAGAAACACTGATTGAATTGTGTTTGCCAGCGGGCGCTACAACTCGGCAAGGCTGATGCATTTTTACACCAATTCGATTTCATCCGCTTCCAGGAAACAAAGCTTGAAGAAAAATTGATTGGATCACCGTTTAGGTGCTCACTAGAGCTAAGCCGAAGGATAAGATTCTCTATAGATGTGCTTTCTGCCACTGCCAATGACATCTCTGCCGAAGATGCGTTTAACTTGAAAACAAGCGTGACGCATGTATTCATAGATAGCGCCGAGCAGTGTTTAGCTTTAAAACATGGCGTACGAGATGAGTTGTTCAGCCTCAAATATTCAAGGCGACCCGCAGATCCAAACTATCTAGCCATGGAATCCAGTTAAAAAAACGGCAACACATGTTTCAATGATTACGATATGCAAGAGATTATTGCGTGATTTGGTGAGGCTGTTCTTGTCGTTATTTTTTCTAAGAGGTTCTGGCGCTTACCCAAAGGGAAATGGGACACGAATCTTAACGGATATATCGGGTAATACTTTTTCTTAATCTTGATTCACTGAACACGTCCGGTTGTAGGTAAACAGTGGATGTTCATTCACAAACTTGTATATGACTACGACCGACTGAGACAAGACCGATTTTTAAGCCTCTTGTGCCGGCTTCCACTCTAAATAAATCCGTTCTTGACAAGGTCTTTGACACCCCATAACTTTTTCAGCTCGCGGAGAATGGTTTCGCCCAGTGATCTCTATGGCAATTGCTAGGTCGTGCATCCCCGCCTGGTGGCTGCAGCGCGAGTGCGGCCACTGTACGGCCATCTTGCATCTAGAAAAATAGCGGTTTTGGAGCGTTGCGGATGGCTGACGGCAGCGTGCTGAAGACATGTTTTCTACTCGTTTGACGTCATTCGCCAAAGCTATTTTTTAAACCCCGTGTGAGCCGTGTGAATTGCTGTTGAAGACACATAAAGATTTTTATGGAAGCGCTAGTGCCGCGGGAAAAAGGCACAACTCGACGAAAGCAAGTTTCGCCGGTCTCGCGGCGTGATGAAAGCTTCCTTGGCGACACCGAAGCGCTGTGTCTCTGTGCCATCGCACGTTTGGATACCGATCGAGAATCGACACCGTGTGTATGTGTTTTTCCGAAAGCAATGTGCGTGAAGCTATGTTTGCTCCTCGTCAGAGTGAGCTATGCTTACTCTGACGACTGTTTTTGTAACTTGCGGCGCTCGCAGTGCACAAACGAGCTTGATCCAGCGTCCAGCGGCAACGGTAGAGGAGGAAGGCACGCCTTTCTCTCGTCGTTAGATGGTTTACAGAGTACCGCGCACAACAGTCCTCATCACTGATTAGTGCTGGCTCATTATCAATCTACTTTATTGCACTTGACATTTGAGTGCGGCTCGCCTAATAGTGATTGGGCAACAGATTGCATACGACCGTATGGGCCGCGCTTTAAAACCTTTTTATTCTCGCCGTCCTGTAGTTTTGCCTTCGAAAACCCTCCTTGCTCTATAGTATTACTCTATTTGTGCTGCCATGTGATCCATTAGGGAGTAGATGTGGAACATAGCCATGGTTAATAGTGCATAAGTAGCAACCGTACAGATTGTTTTCACCCCGTTAATTGATTGCAACTCGCCGGCACCTCTGGACAATCCAGAACTCCTTGGACGACATATGGTGCAAAGTCATCTACGCGCGGCACACCTTCAAAACTTCTGCCGCGGCGCTAATTCTTGATCGTTATCCAAGCGTGCGAAGGCACAGAAACACAGCACTTCGGCGTGCCCAGGATGCTTTGACCACGCCGCGAGACCGGCGAAACTTGCTTTCGACGAGTTGTGCCTTTTTTTCCTGCGGCACTGCACTTCCGGTAAAACTTTCCACGTGTTCTCAACGGCAAGTCTCATGGCTTAAACAGGGTTTTAAATAACTTCTCCGGCAAATGACAACGTGCAAATAGAAAACGTTTCTTCAGCACGCTGCAGCCAACCTCCGCAACGCTCCAAAAACGCGATTTTTCGAGATGCAAGATGGCCGTCCGGTGGCCGCACTTGCGGAGCCGGGATGCGCGATCCCGCAATCGTCATATGGTGAATTCCGCTCGCGGATCTTGAGCGCTCGAAAAGTGCTCCATTTTGAGCGCGCATATTCCGATAGAAGATCTGGCTCGACATGGTCATCTTCTGATCGTAGATCTCTGGCAGCTTTCGCTCCGTGGAGCGCCTCCGACTCCGCCGAACTTGATCCGTGGGATTTCAGAGATCAACACGGAAGTTGACAGAATGCGCTACGTCATTTCCTCTTCCTCGGGTGTGCGCATGCGCGACGAGGTCAGTGGGCCGACCGGCGACCGGCCGCGCCGTCGACGGAGTGACGAAGTCGAGTCGGTCGAGCTGAATCTGCTCGGATGCGTCGGTTGTTTTCACGGGACTGTGATGGCTCGAACCCTTCTACCTCTCGTAGAAAAGGGATGGAAAGCCGGGACAGGAGCGTACAAACCGAAGTGCTGACATCTGTGATCGTGAGAGGAAGAACGAGAAAAAAAACGGGAGATAATCGGAAGAGGCAGGCGCAGGTAAGGCCTGTTCATTTTGCCGCCACTGATTGTTTACTGTTTTTACACTCCATGGCGCCGGCGTTTTCTTGCGCAATAAAGCAAGAACAGATTAGGCAACGACCGTGCCAGTGATGGTTTGTTACCTCTGTGTTTATTAAAGTCGTACCAACCAGTGGCGTCACGAGGGTCAGCGGCAGACCGGGGCGGCAGCCCGCCGCGACACTCCCCCCCCCCCCCCCCCGCCCTCCCGCTCGCGTGGCCCGCCGCGAGGTCATTGGGTAGGTGGATAATTTTTTTAGTGTCAGTATGGCATCAGTAAAACGATATTTTCCTGCCTTCCAAAGATGTACGGATAGTACAAAGAAGCCGTAAAATGCTCGATCCCTAGAAGCCGTGCAGCAGTCACCAGTAGAATTTCGGGACTGTGGTTCGCGATTGACAGAGTTGCCCTGAAACATTTTGGACACTGCTGCCGCTTCTGAGGATTTATCCCGACATTCCATAGCTTCTTGGTATTATGATTAGTTACAAGCTTCTCTTCCATATCCGCATTTTGTCTCTTTTGTGTAGATATGTATGACACAGACAGCGCCCTGTCTGTGTGTTTCTTCATTCTGGTCCTAAGCTTTTTGCGCTGTTCCCACCAAACAGATATGTATGATTTGATGATAGTAGAACACAGGATGGTTCACTGGCGGCCAGGTCACTGATGTAGCCTGACCTGTGGTGATGGTGCATGCCACCGCCCCATCATTGTCTTCACCCTCCAAACAATTGACAAGCTTACTTATGTGGTATGCGTTATATATGCAATGTTTTGTTTTTCCACAGATTAAGAGGTTGATGAAAATATATTTCTAACCGTGACAAAAGGAATAGTTGAGGAATTGCTGCCTGTTATAACATTGCAAGCTACAGAAGCTAATTGAATAGCTGGAAAAAGACATTTAAGGCAAGGAACGTAATTTCAAACTGGAATCCCATTTGTAAAATTTAAGAATATTTTAGATTGCTTGGCGCCTCATATTTGGCTTATGTTTGTAACAGAATCTCCAACTGGGTCTATGGAAGTCTCAAGGATCATAAAAGATATAGGCTTCTAGAATTTTACCCGCTGTTAACAAAGGCCCAGTGGAATGAGTAAACTGCTCCATTAACCTCAGTAAAAGGGGCACAAAGAATGTTGGTAACAGCCTTGGCTAGCGACATTCTAAGCAAAATGCAATGACCAGCAGCACTGGGAATCTTTCCATTCATATTGCAAACTGTAGGCGATCTTTTCTCCTTTTTCTTTTCAGAACACCAAATTGTTCACAACTAGATGATGCCATCTGTGCCTTCCAAGCAGAGTGCTCTTTCCGGGTCGACTGAACTGGACGCTAATGTTAAGAAGACGTTTTGCTTTTACTTTGATATTGGTGTTACTTCTATCCTAGCTAGCTTAGTACAAGCATTGTAGCAGGCTCACTGTATTCCTAGTCACTCCCATTGTAAGGTTTGCTGATGACCCACTTCAATTATCAGAGGTGACTGCTTACACATCTGCAGGAAGTTGAGCAAAACAATGCGAAATAAGGAGATGAGAGGGAGTGAAAAGAAAAACTCCCTCACCGTTATCTCATCTAAAAGAGCAAACCAACTAAGGTAAATTTTTTTGCAACCTGACTTTGTCATATAATGAGAAAATATAAAACTAACCTGTAAGAATCAGCGGGGATTTTCTCAAATAGAGCTATTCAGCTAAATGTTCTTTGGAAATGCCTTAGTTGATCTCTTCAAGTTATACAGATAAAATACTCTGATGGTCTATTTGGCCTATTGCTATATGTAAAGACACATAATGTCTCTTGTTCTGCTGCAGGACCTTATTCATCACCAGAGTATAGTCAAGCCTATAACCAATCTATTTAGCACTAGCACCTAGGATTTCAGTTACAACTGTTTACATAACATAAAATACATTTAATGCGGTTGTATTATTGCACAATTTTGTCCCTAGACTTTTCTTAAATTTGATTGGTGTTGTATATCTTAGGTTCCACATCATAACGGGAGATGAAGACAATGGCATTGCAGTTCATTGAAGGCTGTGTCTGTTGACTGCTCCAAGACTGCGCCAAATGTGGAACTTCGGCTTAACAAAAAGATAAAATGTCCCGGGTAAGGAGGGTATCCATTACTGGAAAGACCACTACTGAAGTTACTGAGCTGTACCTGGCCTTCAGCATTCCGAAGAAAATGGTAATTTCACCATATCTTACTGCTAAATTTTGAAAACAATATTTTTATTAATGCACAAAACAGTTGTAATATAGCTCAATTTTCTTTTACTTCTCTCTCAAGTTTCTTATTTGAGTGGTCTCAGTGGACTTGCAGCCCTACACTGCACAAAGAAAGGGGAATGGGCTTATGAAAGTGATTCAATTTAATTTCATATTACAAAAACCAGCGAGAGTACCAACGGGACTAATAGCACTAACTATTAGTCCACCCCATATTCAAGTTTAAATTGTGGGCTGTCAAGCATACGGGCAACAAGAAAGCAATCAGAAGTTTTTCAAGCTGCCTTTTGTATTCTGCTTGTAGGTGTAGTTGAAGGGGTTTCACGAAACAAACCAGTGGTTTGTAATGTGCCACATTTACAATTAAATGTTAAAAATGTAGACACAATTGCTCTCGAAGTCGAAATCGCAAAAGTTTCAAAGCGCCTTATAATACTCCTGTAAGTGGTTTATACGCAGTTGTATATCGCTAAGGTCACCAAAGCTAGAACTTAATGGTTTTTTAGCTTGAAAGTGTTTAGTTTGTTTACCGTATAGTATAATTTCATAACGGGTCATTCTAAGAGGAATCATATTCCATTGTTGCTGATAATCCGACCAGGAATAATTTACCTTCCAGCTGCAGCAAGAGCTCAATCTCATAAAATGGACCACATGCATTTTTATTTGAGAAAGAAAGACAACGTGGGACCTGCTTGAACCGATAGTGAGAGTATCATCCTTTGTCTATGTGCATTCAACAACTGAAGGGATTCGAAGAAACTTGCACAGGGTGACAAACTGCAAGTTTCGAATATTTGTCTCGCGCTTAAAACAGGCCAAGTGCAGAAATGCCTATTTAGCATTTTTCTACCGTATTTAATGCTTTAGCAAGTGACAGTAAGTTACACAGATCAAACCAAGTCAATGTTATTTAGCAATATTATATTATTTTGTAGTCGCATAAATATATTTGGAAAAGTGAGGTGAAAGCTTTGATTTTGAGCACGATACTAAAAATTTGATCAAGAGCTTTTGATGACTTTTTATATTTAACAAGAAAGGGTTGCAAGCACAGACTGCAGTTTGTACTCGAAAGAGAATTTCTCAGTAAGCATCAGAATATCAGCCCATGCTTTGCTAAACGTTTGCCCCTTTAGGGCCTGTTAAAAAGCCTTGAAAAAGCGAAGCCACCTGAGTAAACATGAACTTTGGCTTGGATGCGCAATGAATCGTCAACCCATAGTTCTGGATGTAGCAGCTATCTTACTTCGAGTGTTTCGGTATTGTGCCTAATAAATTCCTAATTCCCAAGGGTTGTAGAGCGGCATTTTCAAAGAACTTCTATAATCTGGAACATATAACTTCTCAGTTAACTTTGTTCACATTCACATTGAGCCACAATGTATGTGATTTTGGAATTAAAGAAGCAAGTGAAGTTGCCATTTTGTTTTTGTTTTTGTTTCAGAGTTTAAGTCAATATGGTCTTTTCTTTTAGAGCGCAGCTCTTAGGCACCCGTTTCCGGCTTAAGCGGCGTCGCCGTCGCCGTCGCCGTCGGCGTAACCGCGCGGTCCATTATGGGTACATTTCCCCGCAAAATTTAGCGGAAAAATTTACCCGCAAAATTTAGCGAAAAAGTTTCCTTGCTCAAGCTTGAGCGGAAAAATTTCCCGCCAAATTTAGCAAAAAGTTTTCGCCGCCACATTTAGCAAAAAATTTTCCCCGCTAGCGGAAACGATTCTCCGCTAAATTTAGCGGAAAACTTCCCGCTAAATTTAGCAGAAAAAATTCCCCGCTAAATGTAGTGGAAAACTTTCCCCGCTAAAATTAGCGGAAAAATTAGCGAAAAAATGTTCTCGCTAAATATAGCGGGAAAACTTTCCCGCCAAATTTAGCGGGAAAATTTTCCCGCTAAAATTAGCTGAAACATTAGGGAGTTTTCGTAGAACGCGTTTCCCCCTCTGCCAAGCTCCGCTAAGCCCTCCGCAACGAAGCAGCCGCTACTGCGCCGGCGCGCCGATGGCCTTGACTGTAGAGTTCCGGCTAGCGTAGCTGGTTCCGGAGAGCGTTGCAGGACAGCGGAAACGATCTACGAAAACTCCTATTTCCCCACTAAATATAGCGGAAAAAACTCTCTGCCAAATTTAGCAAAAAATTTTCCCCTCAATGGGAGGCGAGCAGGAGAGGAGAGGGGCATAGCCTCCTCTCCATACATTCCCCTCCTTCTCCTCAAGAACTGCGCTCTTATTCGGCGTTACAGGAGATAGTAAACGTCTTTAATTTTTTTTTCTCAGTCCAACAAGTAGCAGTCGGTATTTTCTGTTGTTGACGCAGAAGCCAGAGCTTTCAGGAATTTTTTTCTCGTCAGCATGGCTCTTGAATTGACTGTACTTTGACCTATGTCAGCCAACAACTTCAACCCAAGAGACGAAACGAAGAAAGACATATGGTGGTTTAGCAGTCATAATCGTGGTTGCTCAGGCAAATACTTCAAAAGTTAATAATTTAATTGAAAGCGATAATTATATTAGTTTGCTAGTTGTCACTTTATACTGATAACTTGACTTCTACCATGGTCTCTGTTAAATCTGGGTGATAAACAGGAGGTCACTAGAAAATAGGTCTAATCGGATCGGGGCCCCGCATTCGTCTGCTCACACCCAGCGCCCGAGCGCTCGATGCATAAGCTCCTCAGATGGCCACGAACTGATAAGCGCCATTGTGCCAGTCAGTACATAACGGTTTATAACATTTATTGCGAAAGAAGAAATGCTGTCTTTCGAGTGATTGTTATTAAATTAACTTCAGTCGTTGGTAAAACACCCTGCTCATACATATTAAAACTATCAGAGAACAGTACCTTCAGGAGTTTTGGGATTTAGCGGGTGATGAAATGAACATGTGCTAATAATTATTAAATTTTTACTATTCTAGAAAAGATAGTAAACCATGTGTTTAGAGTTAACTGAAAACCTCTTGAATAATGGTATCATAGCTGTGGTTAAAAGTCACCCA
Source organism: Ixodes ricinus (assembly GCA_037355805.1). Classification (NCBI taxonomy): domain Eukaryota; kingdom Metazoa; phylum Arthropoda; class Arachnida; order Ixodida; family Ixodidae; genus Ixodes; species Ixodes ricinus. The sequence goes on from JAZHYW010030000.1 coordinate 96,495, forward strand.
GACAACACACCTGCTCATCAACTGTATTATGGTGGTGTTTCTAGCACTCAGATACCTGCAATTAAGAAGTAATTTGTGCCTTTTTGTAGGATCCGCCTCCACGTCAATCAGCATTTTTCGATTGTATACCCACGGCACGACGAAATATTTTCGAACTACCTTTGAATTAGTGCTCGAGAAAGCTATTCTTATATGCCAAATATTTATTTAAATCAAAAATTGAAAACATACCGAATACCCGGATGTCCTGATCTTGGTCCGAATGCAAGCAGCATACTGGTTTGTCTTTGTCACAATAAAATCAACAATGTTTGAATCCAGCCACGGCTCAAACCGCCTAATTTCATTTCTGACGCACGTTTATATCTGCATTATACCAAGCCGTAGCCACGGACGAGCTTTTCAGAGTCCGCCACCACATATTTCTTGTCTACCTTGGAAAAGTAAGACTCGTGCAAACAACATATCGAACTTCTTGGAGGCAACTTCGCAGTCCTCATTGTCAGAGCTTCCATGAAACCATCGGAAGAAAGGGTCCCTGTCGTTTCATTGACACATGTTCCATCAACATCGGAAGAAAGGGTCCCTGTCGTTTCATCGACACATGTTTCATCAACTTTTATTGACTCTCGTTTCGTCGACACTGATTGTCAATCAATAATACCACACCGTGCTGTGAAGTTTCATCGACAAGCAAATTGCACGCTGTAGGAACATTGTGTTGTGCGTTTATCAGCGGTGTACATGTTAAACTATCCGACCCACCCAGTTCAAGGCGCTTCGCGGCGACAGTCTGCAGAAGTTCATCACAAAATGTGAACCCACCCGGCCCACCCGTACATGCGCTTCGCAGCAGCGTGTAACGGTGATCCCGCCCCCGTGCATGTACCGGTATCCTCGCTCACCAACAATTCAGCGCACCCCTAACCAAAAGAAATCTTTTCGGCAAAAAATAGCAAGATATGTCGATGAAACAACCTGTTGATAAAACGTCGCAGTGTCGATGAAACGAACTCTCGGGGAAATGTCATTTTATGAAATGAGTCGCACCGTAAAAAAGCCTGTTCCGAGCCGCGTTACTTAAACACCATCTCAACTGGCATCGTTTTTGGATACCCCTTGCCAGACAAAATGCACACTAAACAGGAATAAAAATGAATTTCATGTCCTTCTGCTTTTAAAGCTCACGACCTGGAATTGGATAAGGAGCACCTGGTTCGTCTCCATCAGGAAAATTTGAAACGGTTCTGGACTAGACAAGAAGGACTCGTTATCGGCCTTATTGGTTCAAAATTATGACGAGTACAGTGGGCTCGGGCTTGAGAGCTAGGGGTTAGCGTGGGGCTCCCTAAGCCGAGGGGTATGGCGAGTGCACACCGACGGGGGAAGCGACCACTTACCTATCTGACTTCGTTGCAAGACTTACGACCTCAGCCTTCAAAGGGCTCTGCATGATTCGTCGTATGGGATAACTTCTCAGCAGCTCATTGGACGGATCCTACGATTCCGCTCCAACAGTACATCCCCAGGCCTCCTAGGAGGCGACCCACTTGATACGGGTGCGAGAAGGGGCCCAAAATCTTGACCTGCACCTATTTGACCTCCGGGCCAGCTGACGGGGTCACAACAACAGCACCAACGGAAAAGTTGATTACGCCTTTTACGGACTATAGCATCACAAAACCTGGAAATGCCTCCATTCACTCTAAACCGGTTTAGAAGCCACCCAAGCACTCCAAAACGACCTTTCAGTACTTCACAACGCTGTCCTCGGCCACAAGTCTGGCTGCAATCTGTGCATTGTGGTTCTTATCGGCTCCAAAAGGTTCGATTTGATCCTCTACATTGCACAAGTCCGGGGTGCTCAAAACTGAGGTATCTATGGAAGACCGTTTTACTTCATCACAGCGTTCCTGCAAAACTGACGATATCAAGCTTGAGTCGAACTGAACTAGGCCCAGTTACCTGCATTGGCATTCCCCAGATCTTCATCCTCTTACCACCCCTTCATCAATGTTGTAGCAGACTTTTCCTCACGTCAAGCAATCGGTGCTGTTTTTACGATATATTTCAAGCGAGTACAATGGCACCTCTGAAATTCAGGAAATCTATGCCACACCCCTCTCAGACCGCACCTCGGCGCACAGGGCAGCCTGCTCCTCATCCACCACGACCGGTTAGCCAACTCGCCGAAGTGCGACCAAAGAGTCATAATGGCCGTCGACTTCAAGGGGCTTTCGACGTCCCTATTATGCCTCGGAACAGAGCACTAGCATTGGGATTTTGCTCTCCACTGTGCTAACATAAGTTATTGTTATTGCCAGGGTGGCCTCAGTCATCTGAATAGCCACCGACGTCCAGTTTATGCCTCAGAAACAGATCACAAGCAATGAGAGTTAGCTTCACGCAGTGCGGACACACGTTATTGTTATTGTCAGAGTGGCTTCAGTATACGGTGAATGACGACAGGCGTCCACTTTAGACTTCGAGACAGAGCACTGGTGCTGCGATTTTGCTCTCCGCTAGTGCTAACACACGTCGTTTTTTATTCCCAGAGGCCTCAGTCGTGTGAATGGCCGCATGCGTCCCATTTATGCTTCAAAGCGGAGCACTGAAAGTGATCTGTTGTGTCGTTTTTCTTAGGCAAGAAAGAGCTTATTCGCAATCAAAATTCGAATTGTTGTGTAGCGAAGATGTTTAGACAGTGGGAACGCCAATATGGCATCTCATGTCTTTGCCGTAGATGGGTTGCAAGCTTTTGTTATCTCGAAGTCGAACTCTATACTGGCGATGCATGGCACGGTGCAATATATAGACCAGCTTAGACATTATCGACACAAAAATAACAAGTTTGTCTGGTGGCTGCCATATCGAAAAGCCACGAACAACGCTATACGGCAACGAGCAGCGAAGCATAACAACATGAGACATGGAAGGTCAGTAGTGTACAAGAACGACAATGCGGATTTTACAGCATATCAGGGTCCTTAAAAAGACCGTTTTGTGTTCTGAGATGTTCCAAGCTTTCTCCTTAATGTTGGCGTAAAGCTTCGTCAGGGGGCTCGACACCAGACAGGTCACTCTCGGATGGGGTGTCCTCTCCGTCCAGCTGGATGACGATGGGCTGGATGTGGCAATTGCGGCACCGCCTCGTCTGAACGTTGTTTCAATGTCAATAACGTGCCTCACAGCATTAATCAAGTTGACAGTGGTGACATTGCCAACTTCTTTGCTGAGGAGTGTCCCCACGTGGTCAATCTTGAACGTCGTGATTCGGGCAGCAACGCCGTTCTTGATCGGGACCCATATCAGCTCAATGGGATTGAACTCGCAGTGATACGCTGGGAGCCTGACCACAGTGCAGCCAGCTGTCTCGGCAGCAGTGTCCCCAAGATACTTTAGGTAATGGGGCTTGACGAAGGCCACAGTGTTGAGGAGCTGCTTCTTCAGCATTTCAGGATCCCATTAAATTTTTTTAGACGTCAGCCTCAGTCGGATGTCGTCCTTGGGGAACTTGTCATCGGCACTGCTTCCAATCACCGTGAATGGTAAGAATAATTTTCCTTGACGATAACGCTTCCTGTCCGCAGTTTGTCGAGGACACCGTCGAACCACTTCTCGAAGCGGGCGCCATCCATTTCCTCGTGGTAATCGCCGTTCTTTTGGCCGCGGAACACGTCCGGGCAGCCGTCGACGAAGCCTTCATTGCTGCCGATGTGGGTGACAATAAGACGTTGGGCCTTCCCCGATGGCTGCTTGAGGCCAGTCGAGAAGACCACGCATGAAGGCGTCGCGAGACGAGGCCACGGTCGTCTCACCCACACCCTTGAGACAGTGTGCTCTGCCGTCACCCACGTCTCGTCCAGGTGAAAGATCTTCCGACCATCTTGTCGGTGACGTGCAATCTCATGCTGGTACCTCTACCGCCCGGCGACGATGTCCTCTCGTTCAATCAGCCGCGAGTTTCGTTCCCTCTTGTAATGCTCGAATCCGATGTCGTAAAGAAGGCGACGCTCAGTCCAAGCCTTTAACGAGGGAAGTTCAGTGATCGTGCAGAATTCGGCCGTTATCTTTTTGACCGTGGGGACCTCGTTCCGTCGAAAGAAACGGTGGACGTACGATCTCAGCGCGCACAACGTGAAGTCACCGTACCTGACTTTGCGCCGCATCTTGCCTTCACTTGCTCGGCGCTTCCGAGTGGCTGTCATAACTTGTCCCTTGGTTTCCTTCGCCCGCTTCCTAATCTCGAGGACAGTGCGTACACCAACGCCAAGCAGTTTGCTGACTTCGATGCAGGACTCCTCCACAGCGAGGCCGGGCTTGCCGGGTTAGGCGGGAGGTGCGTGTCGCACCCGAACGTACGCGTTCATTATCAGCTGCCGTGCAACTCGGTTGAGGATATCGCCGCTCTTATGCTTCCTGTAGAGGCGCCTTAGCGTAGACGGCGAGGCTGCACCAGACTATCTTGACGAAAAAGAATTGGAAGAATTGCATTCCGCTGTCTCCGCGTTGGGATTCATAACGGAAAACGAAGGACGTCTTCGGATTTGTCAAAACCCGAATCGCAGGGGGCTTTCAAACCCGAAACGCAGGAGTTTTCAAAACCCGAAACGCAACGTTTCTTTTTTTTGCTTTCTCCGCTTTCCTTGTTTAACTAACGCAGCGAATGCAACGTAATGCGCCCAATTCGTGTGGGAAGGTTATTAAGCTAAAAACAACAACCACATATGCATTACTTATAAAAGTTACAATTTATATTTATTTGCAGAGCAAAGGACGCTTTCTTTTCGCCTCTTATTTCATATAATTACACTACTGCTCCGACTCAGGTCTGTAATAGACAGGTACGTTTTTTATCTCTTTGGTAACGAACAATTTTCGTTGCCACCAAAGCCTTCTTTTTACTTCAACCGTCCGGAGCGAGTAATGTAGAAGCCTAAAATGCATAATTTGCCTCGGCTAGGTGGCGGAAGCTGCCGTTCGCTACAAGGTCTGTCTGTAGCTACTATCTATCCATTGGAGCAGAAGGGGCGTTTTTAGCGAACTATTTTATCGACTGCGGAGGCGTTCGAAGCGGGCGCATCACGTTTCTGGGTAGGAGCTTCTACTACCTTTTTACTTGTAACCGACTATAGTTCTCCCGCACCCGAACGTTATTAATCGAGGACCACACAAAATAAGCCCTAAGCGAAGTAACCAAAATGTTAACGAGATCCTGCTCTTCGTAAAGATATTGTTTTTATACTTTCACAATTTCCTCTTCGAAATGAAATACAAATTACCCCACTGGACAACAAAAAAGGAACGTCGTTCCTTTTTCCGTTTTAGTAAAAATGTAACGTGTTCCCGTTTCAGTTCTACCAATGCGAAATGGAACGGCGGCGTTCCTTTGTTCCTCCTAAAAGGAAAGAGTTCCAGGAACCCCGTTCCTCGGAATGCCATTCCGCACAACATTGCTCTCTAGTCGCACACCTGCCATTATCACTCCACAGCCAATGAGACGGAGGCGTTTGATTATGAAGGTCGAAGGAGCTGCCCGGTTCCTTCTTCGGCCTTCATAATGAGTAACCCCGCAATCTCAGGGGTATGCAGAGTGATAATAGGAAGCGTGCGACTTCCGACAGACTCACCCCCTTTAGATGTTGCAGGCTACCTATAGATTCTACCCAACTATATTATCATGTCGGAATCTACAGTCACTGAACACTTAAGCAACGCAGGGCGTGACGAGGGCCGAGCATCCGATTATCGCTTCGGAGCAAGCGCGTTTACGGCATTTGCCGATTAAAGCACTGACGAACGAATAACGCACCAAGAAGTATGAACATAATAGGCACCAGTGGACGGTTGGGTAAAACAGGCAGGCTGAAAGGGTCGGCCAGGAAACGAGATAAACTTATCATAAAGTTGCCAATGATGGCTTTGTAATGCGCTCCTTATTTTGTGGTTAGAACCCTTTTTCTTTGCTGAAGGGCGCTGAGAGACACCGTCTACGCGGGTTTCAACAAACATAAAGATTCGAGTTCAAGAGCGTGTGTGTGTGTGTGTATATATATATATATATATATATATATATATATATATATATATATATATATATACGCACACACTTTGAGGTACTATAAAACCTTTCCTCTCCAAAATAGAAAACATTAGAAACTGTTGGCATATTTACTTTCTTGCAGAACTTACTGAGTTCTAGGGTAACACACGGAAAGCTCACAACGACTGGCGAAATTTAAAAACAAAAACGTTTTGAGGATGTCAGACACAGAAATATACCCAATTCTGGCAATAGGAAAGTGTCCTTCGTTGTCGAAAGACGTACCACAACGTCTTGAGATATCATACTTAACAGGGGCGCTACGAATATGCAGCTAGAAGTATGACCTAGTTCAGGGAGGGCTCGGTACAACTCTGACTATATGGCTTCATCGGAATGAAAACCAAGTTTGTTTATAAGAAAGTTCTTCGCTCCAGATTGCGCGCTTACATGTAACGCATGCTACATGTAACTTCGGTTTGCGCCGTTGGTGTCTCTCTTCCTCAGACGAATCGCTCTGTTTTCCGTCAGTGCGGACACGAGAGAGCACATACGCGGGTACTGGCGCCTCAGGCTTAGCACCCGCGCGGAAGAGCTTGATGGATACGGGCTTGTCACACGGCCTGCCGCTGGTGCTACAGCCGGAAGGGGAGTGCAGAGCCGAGGCGCCGTCGGGCCTTCTGGGGCTCTGGCGCCGGCACCGTAGCGTAACGGAATAATCACCTAATGCACGGGGACGGCAGCCGCCACTGATCGGGTCTGCAGATATCGGAGAAGCACGAAACTTTGCGTTGCATTTCTAGTAATAACTACCTATTTTGTAGGTATTTCGACTTCCAAATTTTTTTTTTGTCCTTCGACAAATTTTTATGTAGATATTGTATTGTTTTTTCTGCACGTAATAACTTGCTGCAATCTAAAACGGACTCAAAACGAAAATTTTCGAGCCTTTACAAATAATCGACCGTTTCATGGAATTGAATTCAACGTCAATGAAAGTAGGAGAAAGCGGATCCTGCGTGTTGCTAATTTCAAAAGTGCTCGCGCTGGCACGTTGTTTGGTTTTAATATGACTGAAGTGCATAAAGTCAAGACGTAAAAAGAGCAACTGCTGAGCAGGACCACAAGATACTTGTTTTGCTTTAGGCAACGATTCTTTTCTAATTGAGCATAATCGTTTATGAACGTAAGCGCGGGGACCGTGGTTTCAATCGCATAAACGTAAATTCCTAATTGTATGTTGGAAGTATATTGATCATTTACAGCAAACCACCTACATTTGCTGGATATTGATGGCTATCGTGTTATGAACTTAGTGTTTCCATTGACTCTGAGAAGGCTGTAAACAGCTCCAGCCACAATGCAGCTTATCACAATCGACGAGATGCGTGCTGCAACCATGCAGGTGTCAAATATTTTCTGATTGTTACCTTTGTGTTTCACTGCGAGTAATTTCTTACTACATGTTGCCACTACACGAGCACTCACACTACTAGCCCCTATGTACTCCTGTAAAAAATAGAGGACACTGAGGATGTTCGCTCTATGCGCATACAACAATAACGATGTCAAATGGAAAGAGGTAACATGCTTAGACTCTCACAGAACTACCTGACTTCAACCTGTCAATGCCTTTGGAGACCGACAGGAGCTGTACTTGACCGACGTGGTGTTATTAAACTAAACAATTGATACACGACACTCTTTGTGCAACATTCAGAGGCATAGTACTGCCAAGATAATTGAAGAAATGTAACCTATTTGTTCACGATATCGCTGCCGTACGGTCTCTGCCTTTCCCTGCGCCCTCGAGTAACAATACACGACTTGCATTGACGACACAGCAGAGGTTATTGTGGTGACCTTGCTGCTATGCGGGTATCTTTCTCAGCACACGCCTCGCTCCACCTAATTTCTTTGTCTGGGAAGTACAAGGAGGAATGACCACCAGCGCTGTAAATTTGTGTCAAGTGCGAGCCATGCATAGTTTAATTTATGGTCGAGCAAAGTTGAAGCTCCAAAGCACAAGCACGTTGCCCGGAACAGCGTTCGCACTGCAAGAGTTCCCACACCCGGGAGGGACCCTGAGACGTTGGAACACGCTCTTGTAGCTTCTGCTACGCCCGCACTGAAAGTAAAACTAGGTATAAATAAGAAAGGGTACTTTGTAGACTCAACCAATTTCTTCAATGTGCTCAACAGTTTCGAAGCCGGCTCGGCTCCTTGTACATACAGTACATACACGGGTGACTGTACCCACATACAGTCACCCGTGAACAAGGAGCCGAGCCGGCTTCGAAACGTCGGGCACATTGAAGAAATTGGTTAGAGTCTACAAAGTACCCTTTCTTATTACATACTTAACCAGGCGGAGTTCCGCCGAAATGTTTACTTTTAAGGTATAAATATATATTCATGTGGTCACGGAGATGTCCGTACATGCGCAAGTTAATTAACATCTCTGCTTGTGAATTCATAATTGCTCGTAGCACTTTCGTAGCCCTTGTAAGACAGCGAACAGTTTATTAAAAGAAAAAGAAAAAGGCGGATGCCAGATCACTTACAATGAGACACTGAGTTTGTAACAAAGCCAGTCATGCAGAAATACCATGAGCTCGTTTTCAAAATAAAGCTTACTGAAGATGAGTTGGAGAGTTTTGGGGGGCGCGACAATGTACGTCAGCGCCAACAAAGGCACGAGAATCTAAAGGGGCTTAATAACACGTCAGGAAAATATGGCCGAGCAAAGCTCAGAGTTGAAGACTTACACTGTTTGTCGTCTTGTTCGTTATGGTGACTCCTCCTCCTTCTGTTTCTTATGCCGACTCTGAAATATACCCGGGTAACGATGTATTGATTTCTGCTTAGACTCGTCGCAAGTTAATTGAACAGAACCGTGGAGAAGAAAAGACGACCAACACCGTTTAGGAAGGCACTCTCAAGAGCGTCTCCGTCGATTTCATCTCGCTTTGGCATGAGGATATAGATACCCTACTGGCGAGATGAAAAGTGTTTGGATAGGGTCAGGTGGGGACGACAAACAAAGTGCAAAGTTGGGTTGGTATTTTTTTTTATTTGCATGTTTTTGCAGCGTTTGTACCGATATGCCCGGTCGTGAATGGGCCGCTTATGGCTCCACAGAGAGGCTATTGCGGCTGAGAGTATTGTCTTCAGGCAAGAGCGCACTTAAGGAAGAGAAAGATAGAAAGCGATATGACTGCCGGGACTCGAGGTGTCTTTCAGGATTATATTTAAAGCCTAGCAAGAAACGGCGAGGTGCTTTAGCGTTCTCACTTGCTTTGCTGTTTTTTGTATTATAATTTTTATACTTGCAGCTTTATTGAGTCGGTAAAAGAACGAATGAGCAGTTCTGTGTTAATCCACAATACAGACACTGCGACAGCTGCGACACCTCGCGGCAATGGCTTTCGTCATCGGCGCCGCATTCACGCACCGTGCTGTAAGTGAACAAGAACGTTCGGAACTAAACTGACATATGATCATTTTGTTCCGAACGCGTTTGTTTCTTTTTACAGCGATAGCTGTTATGGGCTCTTCCCACCACTACAAATGGCGTCCGTTGTTGATGCTGTAGTTGTAGTAGTGGTTGTACTTGTTGTTGTAGTTGTTGTAGTACAGGGGTCTCAAAGACGCGGCCCACGAAGATCCCGCGGCTGCGAGCCCCCGTTCCAATGCGTCGAGCACTACATGCGCCATAACACATAGTTTTATATCGTGCATTCATCTCAGCACGAAAGTGCACATATAGCGTGTTCATACATTTTGTACTATTCTGTTGTTGCTGTTTTTATATTTTTTAGGGGGGGGGCTGAGAGTTGAGCATTTCTTTGTCTCAATATTTGCTTCTCAGCCCTTTCTTATGTACATAAACCGTAACTGCAATACCACTACTAGACTACAAGCGCGAGCTCATTGCTCAAAAAAGATCCTCAGCTCCACAAACTCGCTCAGCAGGAGAAACTGCCAAAGACAAATTTATAAGCTCGGGCTTATAGCCATCAAAAATTACCTACAAAATTGAGGCATTTTTTTAAAATGCTGCTATAAAAATCGTCAGGAAAGCAGAAGCTGCCGTATGATTAGATTTTGTTTACGCCTGTTGAGCCATTGTGCAACCGGACAAGGAAGGTGTGCTTGCATCGTTCTACTGAAAAGTGCCAGTACGTTGGTGTTTTCAATTTCATAACATCGGGGTGGGCCCGGAGTAGTCATATATGCAAATGAAAGCTAAATATGTCAAAATGGCGAGCTTAAGAAAAAACACAAAGCACAAGGTTCCTTTAGAAAATCCCTGGGGTGTCGCTGGGACAGTCGGCTGCTTTGCAAGGCGACACACCCTTGCTGCTTGCTTGTTTATTTTTTCTGCCCAAAATAACAAAGTAATAGCGACGCCGCAAATCTGATTGGCTGCGGTGACATAATGAGATGATCGAGTATGCAGTAGGCAGGAGCCTGGCGATGCGAAAACACGATTGATATTCGTATTATCCTCATGTCTGCACCACCAGCCTCGCGCATGCTGCACGAGTGGTTAACTTCAGCGCACTCGCTCGCTTCACACATGTTTCATGTCCTCCCACAATTGAATGATTTTCGGGTTTTTCGATAAAACTATATGCTCATCTTCATCAATTTTAAACTTCATTTGTAAATTTAAGTCAATTATTCAACTAATAAGCATGTTTGTTTCATGCAATCTGTGACGTTCGCCGTGACTGGCTGTAAGTTTCCGAAAAGAGTTTTGTTTTCCTCAACCACGCTATTGTTAGGAATTTTTTTAATGTATTCGTTGAAGCACCTGGTATGATCGCACTTCTACATAATGTGCGTTTGCACAGTATTAACGAGAATCCGCAAACAAAATCTGTGTTTTAAAATAAAAATTAGGTATAAAAATCTAAATCGCTAAAAGTAACATTTCGCACACATTGGGAAAGCGTTCTTTGCTTTCCGGCTTCTGTTTATTATGGCGAGCAAAATTTCTCAGTTTTAAACGAAATTCTTAGTTTTTGAATCTAACTTGTTTCCGAAGCCCGGAGATTTACGGACGTAGTGAATGATAGATACTCAATAAACGTACAAACTCTGGAAACCTTGTGAGCAATGAACAAAGGAAGCGTCACGATGAGCCTTAACGCACATTTTGTTCGGTAATTCAAACATCTTTGTGTATTTCACTCTTAGCCCACATAGCGATTGGCTCATTGTACTTTTGTGATCGTACAAGCGCGCGCACTTTTCAGAGTATTGAGCGGTGTTTTGTGTTCGCGATAGTTATGCAATTCTGGTTCATGTCAACCAGAACTCGCATAATAACAGCCTCTAGTGCAGCTAATCAGACTTACTCACTCTTAAAGCGCCCCTCGGTAATGAATGCCACAGTTGTACAGAGGGCTCTTTCACATGTGGAAGGACATTCGATGCTGTCCTAAGTTAAAACACAAAATAACTTTTGGCAATGGTATACTTAAGTATGTCGAAAAAAATCTGGGTTGATTTCTCAATATATCAAAAGGGGCGATGACAGAAAGTAACGTGAAAAAATGGGCCGTCATAATTACGGTTTTTCTAATCTAAAAACATATCGCTCTCATATACAAAACGAATCTTAAAAAGCGCCGCCCTTTTTTCTATACTTTCATAGAGAGACACCGCTACAGCAAGGCATCCGTCTCGTCAAATTGATCCTCAGTTTAAACCTCGTAAAGAGGTGGGAAATAAACATTAATGAGAATCTAGCCTCCCATAAACCTTATCTAAAACGACTGACCCTTGCGCAGCGAACTTCCGGCGCGTCGCCATCACCGAAAGAAAAGCTATAAATCGAAAGCAAAAATGGAGCAGAATAAGTGTTTCCGCCGAAGCCCTAATGCGCCGCCATCAATTCATTTGAAACCAGAAAGTCGGAAACGCTAAAGAGTGTAGCAAAGAGGTCTCCTTCCAGTTTATATTTTTAGCAGCCTAAAAAATACCATCCTAAGCCGTACTCAATAACCCCAATTTTCCATCTTTGAACCACCTCATAGATACGCCCCCTTTACCCTTCCCCAACGTCCCCATTTTAAAGCTGAACGTATGTCTTACTCTCCTGTACGAGTACACCCTCGAACCTACGAAACGATAAACAGCACATCAAATCTCGTAGGCCTAATTAGGCGAGAAAAGCGGTCCTTGGACCGCTTTTCTCACCTCATCTCGCCGGGACGCCTCTGCCACGAAATGAAATGGCGGCGGGGGCCAGGAGGCGCTAGGAAGTGCGCGGGTTCTGTCACCCATGGCTGAAAGGAAGGCCGATGGCGTTTCCATGGTGACGCGGCGTTTCCGACTCTTTTCCGCAGTCGAGGGTATCGGCGTGTCTGATTGTTCGGCAAGCGTCTTGCAAGAATCCACCTAGTGAGGCCCCGCCGTTTCATTATCTCCGCATCCGTCGTCGTGCCAGAAAGTTGCAGACTTCCTAACCCGATAGTCGTGAAGGAGAAGGAGTCGTGTCTGAGCGTCTTCTTGGACTTCATTTTCCTGGCTTACTTCTTTGGCCTTGGGTGTTTTCTATCGTCTTTTTTTATTTTTCGTTTCTTGCTTCTGTCTTGTTCAATTGTGTGATTCTGGAAATCTACCATGGACTACACTTCCTACCGCATTTTTTTGTAGTGATGATGTGCTTCCTAGTCAGTATCTATTCCTCCTTCAAACGTGTCCGTCCACAAAGTTGGACTTAAATGTGGTGCCCAAAAGCCAGAGGTTTCCGGTGGCGAGCATGCCGATAAAAATGCACCTGTTTTCAAGCGTTCTATGGAAGAGAAAGCAAACTTGGCGCCACAAACATAAGAGGAGCAATGAGACAAATACGAAGGTTTACTTCTTTCTAGGAAAAATGGAACTGGTAACCAATTGTAACAGTGGTTCTCTACTTTATGGATATAAAAACAATTGTGGGGCGATCGAATTTTTTGTTAATCTAAATAGGACGAGTATGTCATTTTGTTTGCTACTTTTTGAAGACTATATACCCACATCTAGTAATTCCAGGGCCCTGGCCAATAGTGACATCGGCAGAAATGGTGTTACATAGCTACGGCGGGAGATAAGTGAACATTGCTGATTGGCAAGGAAAGTAGTCTTTGGGTCATCGTCCCTCCCTGTAATCACAACCCTTTGTCAATCCCAAAATAAAAAAAAAAACTTTTTTTGCTTATTGAAAGTATACGTTTACTTCTACTTTTCACCCGATTCGCCTTTGATTTAGGTGGCTATCTCTCTGGAAATTACGGAAAACTTTTAGCTGTGTTCGAAGACGTAATGTGTTGTCACTTCCTTTTATGTGTATCATTTTTTCTTCCATCTCGGGTTATGTCAAGTTTAACACCAGCTTCCATGCGCCCTCACCGCACTTTTTCTTGGTACTAAGTGAGGATAAGTAATGAATTAGCACTCCTCGTTAAGAGCGCCACCTAAGCACCGTAGTCGCTTTGACAGAGCGAATTTGTCGGCTAATTAAGTGGAACGCTTCATAAGAGAAGGCCCTACTCCCAGAAATATGTTGGTCCGTGCGTTCGCGAGAATCTAGTAGCAGGGCATGTCGGTACAACCGGTCGTGTGGTAAAGTGACATCAGGTGACGTGACGCTGCGGTGTCATGTGACACAGCCACGGTACGTGGCATCAGGTGACATAGAGACTTGGCGCCGTGATGTTACGGGATCACGTTTCATAACGTAACGTGACACTGCGCCACGTGGCATGACGTTAGGCGACACCGCGACTGGACATTTCCGTGACCTGACGTTCGTCGTATTTTCTTCTTGACGTATACTGAAAGTGTATAATACCCCGGGTAAACGGAGGCCTTCAGAACGAACTCGTCGGCAAATCAGCTCGCAATTTTGCGCTTATTTGCGAGCACTGGATCGCCGACCCCTTAAAAGGCAACTCCGGCCAAAACTCAACATAAAATAAATTACTGGTATTACTGTAGTGACACAAAATACGACCCCAGCCAAAATATTACGTCCGTGGGATGCCGCATTCTCAACTAACGCCGATAATAAAAAAGCCGTTTACAACTCCCTGTAACGCCAAATTAGAGGGCAGCTCTTGAGGAGGAGAAGGGAAGGGTACTGAGGGGGGGTCACGTGACCTCGGGGAGGGGGTCACGTGACCTGGGGGAAGTCACGTGACCTTGGGGAGGGGTCACGTGAATCCCCCTTTCTGACGTCACCGAAGGAACCCGAGGTCCCCCGAAGGAACCTGAGGTCCTCCCGAGGTCCTCGGGGGGGGGGGGGGGGGGGAGTCGTGGTTACGCCGACGCCGCTCAAGCCGGAAACGGGCGCCTAAGAGCTCCGCTCCAAAATGCGACCCGCCGCGAGCCGCTGCTCCTTAGCTTGCGGCCAGCGGGTTGCCGATCGCTAAAGCAACATTGGGCCGTGACGTCAGTATCTTTCTCTTTTTTTCCTCCGGTCCGGGCGTTACGCGGAGTGCGCTTCTTTGAGCCGCTACCACCGCTACTTCGGCTTGTGATTGGCGTGTTTAGCCGTTACTTTTATCTGTAGCCCGTGTAGCTTCGGCATAGCCTTTTGTTTATTTGCTTGTGAGGACTCCAAGACTCGTTTTAGCGAGCAACATGGTGCGCCCAAGACTGCCCAGCTGTTCCTCGAAAGATGCCGAGTGCAACTTATAGCGCTGTGGGCTGCTCAAACAACATGCTGCGCAACACGGAGATGCTTTTTCACAAGTTTCTTACGGACCGGAAATTGTAGAAGGAGTGGGTGAACGCTGTTCGACGAGTGGACTTTGGACTTCGGCTTTTACGCGCCCGAGGAAAAAAGAACGAAAAAACAGACGTGTACAGCCCAGCACACGTGTATTCGGGCGCCGCGGCCGGCGCCGGAGACCCTCAAAGCTTCGTGTCTGGGACTGACCCGCAGCGCGAAAGCGAGAGGGCCGCCAGTATACTGTACGTCACTGACAGCGCGGTGTAGAGCAACGCCGCTCCATCCACGGAGCCCCGATGACAATTTAGGCCTAGCGACGAGTACGGAAGACCGCACACACGGCGACAGCCGCCAAGTACGCACCGAACAAGTTCACTCGTTTTTCAGTCGCCAGCTTTTGGGTATACAAGCGACAAGTACTGCATAGCGCACGCACGGCGGCTGCCGCCGAGTACTGCACCGTACGAGTTCACGGGTTTTCCAGTAGCTAGCTTTTGGGTATACGCACTAACTCTTGCTACATATGCTGGATAACTACGACGTATACAGAATTAAAACAAAAGCAGCTTACCTCTTATCTTTAGACGGCTAGCGCAACAGAGGTAGGTGCCGCTCGGCCTGCGTACTCGTTGAACGAGAACGATCCTGACGTCACGTTCACATAGCGGCTGATTTCCAGTGTTGCCGGGGCCTCGAGCGGCTAGTTTCGGTTTTGTTGGCCGCGACCCAAACAAAACTTTGAGGCGTCGATATCTTTAAAGCTACGCACAATAACGAGAAAAAAATTACACCTTGCAATTCAGGGACGCTGACTGCACTAAAAACAGTCATAATCCCAAAATCGAAAGTATGGACCGGAGTTGCCCTTTCAAGGAGTTCGTTCTAAAGGCGTTTAATTACCGTACCCCTCTGACCGGGGAATGACACTCCTTCTTTATCGAGCGCGAAAGGAAATAAAACGGCTGTCTGTTTTCTGCTCGACTGGCCAGTGGATGGGTTCTGGAACGCAAGCAGGTCCACGGGACCTCTTCTAAACAGGTCTTACTGCTGGATTTCTTGCCGGGAGGTATATCTCAGGTCTCTTGAGTGAAGCGTAGAACAAAAATCGGGACCGACGGCCAAACCTCGATGTTTGTGCGCTCTGGGGCTGACGTCGTGCTGATCGACGCTTTCGGCCTGTTCGTGCCCGATGGCGGCTACCGACGTACGCCGGCGAAGTTGACCGTGATCAACGTGATCGGTTTGAAGGAGTGCCTCCAGAACCCTCGCGTCTGCGTCTGCTACGAAAGCTTTGGGTTTTCACGTCTGAGGGCTCGAAGTCGTCCGTCAAGAGCCTCGGGGCATCGCCTGCGCGGATGGGTTGTCTGCTTTTCTTTGTCCTTCCTGTATGTGCGCATGTGTACTCAGGAATCCACTAGTATTCGTTTATACGACGAAAAAAAAAATAAGACACGGAAGTGGCTCGGCAGGGTGTGATTAGGAGAAAAGAAGAACAAGGACGTCGTTAAAAATGGCTCGAACCTCAAAAAACGCGGTACACGAAATGCGATTTTTTTATGTTGTTGTTCTGTTTTGGGGGTTGAGTTTTGTTTTCCTTCAACTTTCTTCAACCACTGGACATCTGAAGGCGCTTTTGTTCTAGTCGTCAAATTATACCTTTTTGTTGCTTTGACTGCTGCCTTTCCAGTTCTTGTTGGGATTTTTTTTTTTACTTATATAAACATAAAGAACGGGTTCAGGTCCGCAACGTGACCTAAATTTAGTGTTCGCCGCTTATTGTCAAAATGTTTATTAAATTTAAACAAAAAAGATTTTTTTAGGGGTTTGTTTATGAACACATCGGCCCCGGGTAACTACAAACCCGGCATTCTCCTTGGTGCAAGGGAACTTTTGCAAATGATTTATTGATTCATTTGCCTGCTCGGGCTTTCTAATTTCCAGAGCGAATGTCATGACCCCGTTAAGGATCGCATAGTAAATGGCACGGGCAAATCGTGCGCTTCGTTCTCGTGTCGCGCGTAGCAGTTTAGGGCAATCCGCGTTGGCGATGGAGCGACCAAGAAATTTACTTGGTCGCCCTAAGCAGCTTTGGCGTTGGCCTCGCTCCAATTTACGTATCGCTTTAAAAACTATATTGCTGCCAAATAATAATGTTTCAATAATCTTTAAAAATTAGCTCTTCGTGATATGCTGCACCGCATCTAAAAGGTCCTTCGCTCGCAAAAAAAAAAAAAAGATTTCAAGTGGTGAAAAGTAATTAAAAAAAAAACAGACCGTACACACGACCACAACTTCGGTCTCATCGAAGCTTTTATAAAATGTGGGTAAAATAAAATGTCTGAAATAGCGTCCTCGTGAAATATTCAGTACACCTTTGTTCTACGGCCATTACTCTCCAATTTGTCGATTTTCACAATACGCTAATACCAAAACTCAAGGCCCTTCATTCGATCATGATCCTAATGGTGTCTTCATTTCGTATTTTATTAAGTAGATTTATAGTTTTTTTTCTTCTTATGCTTGCACGGTGAGTCGGTGTCCTTTTAAGGCGGATTTGTATAAGCCGCCGAAATATTTTGAACGGCTCCATAGCAACCACTCACTCGTTCAAGCGTATCAGCGAACCCGAGTCTTACGAAACATGAACCTTGTATTTCATCTGGAAAAAAAAAGCTTGAATTCTTATTTTATTAATAAGTAATTCAGTATCACTTATTTTAATTTTTTTCACTTAGCAGAAACATTCGTTATGAATGCGTGTGCTATATGTTGCGTAGCATCGAATATCCCCTTGTTGGTTTTGTTTCTGGAATGCTTTTAGCCGTTTGCCTTTTTTTCAGATTTTACGTAGTTTTTAGGTCAGTGTCCGCAAAACACTCTGACTAGCTCTATGTGAGATTTAGTTTTTTTTAAACTCGTAATAGAGCGACGGTGACTCGAAATCCTATACTGAACTAAGAATTCCTCACGCCAGACTCCGGATCTTCTCCAAGTAGATACGTTGTATCAATGTCAGATCAGATGGTGGATCCTGCCGGAGAGATGGCAAGTACACCCTAGCAAGTTTCCATTTAGTGTTTTGTGTTCAAATCTTTTCAGCGGCAAGCAAATATACCTTTGTTGAAGATCCTGCCGGAGAGATACACCCTAGCAAGTTTCCATTTAGTGTTTTGTGTTCAAATCATTTTCAGTGGCCAGCGAATATACCTTTGTTGAAGTTTTCCTTAGGCACGATAGCTGTTCTACCTTCACACGGATGCATCGTTTCTATTACTTGCTAGTTTCATTGAATAATTGTATTGTGTTATACTTTATATGTTGGCTTATTTGAAAAAGGGCAAATATTACGTGATGATCTTTTCTTCTTGAAACGGTAATTAGAAAGGGGCGTATTGCAATTCCAGGAAGAGCGGTTAACTTGGTAAAGCTCAAGTGCAATTCGAAGTTGAACTTGAGTATAGGCATAACCATTGCATTGGACTACTTGAAGCGGTATTGCGGAGAGCAGCGTTAGTGGACTTGAGTGAAAGTTTGGAACGAGGCGTTTCCGCGTTTTATCTCCAACTTGATTTTAAATTGATGAGGGGTGAACTCTCATTGAGTCATCTCTCGTCCCCCTCAGTAGAGTCAAAAGGCACTGGGTGGACGTCGAAGGGTTTCTTAGATTTGATCGCTGTCCTAACGTTTGTTTAACTGAATTGCTGTCCCGATTTTAAAGAACTCACCTGAGGGAGATGCTAGCCTACGCATTACATAACTCACATGTGGCTATTAACTCGGCACCAAATTAAAAAAAAAATACTTGTTAGTCGTTTGTTGGTTTTTTGTTAGGAGCTTCAAGAACACATAATTTAACTCTCGTCTTTAAAATTCTTTATCAGAGACAGCTGTAGATGACCGTTCAGGGTTGAAGTTGACAATGACGCACCGTAGCAGAGTGAATTGTGGGCCTTATTTACTCAGCGCTCCCCGCTTCTTCAACGTGCAAACTCAGTTACAATACAAAAAAAAATCTTAACATAGAAAGTAGTAAGAATTAAAAAAAAACGGTTGAAAAGCGATAAAACAACAACCAAAAAGGTTCAGAGTTTGTGAAAAGCGACGCCGTCTTTTACCCCTGCCCCGGTCCTGTTTCCATCACAATATTTGTTTGACGAGTTCGTCGCAGGCAAACGTTAAAACCTCTCCAACATAGCGAACGGCGTCGACGCTTCCGAGTTTTCTGAGATCCAAGCTTTCTCCGCCACCGATGCTCGTCCTGCACTCTACGCTTGAACGTCCTTTAATACACTTGCACGAGAAGATCTCGGAGACGTACTATACTATACTATACCCACCTGCGCTTTGGTCCAGAGACTCTCGCACCAACGAGCGCGCGCTTCAAATCGCTTGCTTTCCCGAACTGTGATTTACGAAGACGAACTCGCGTTTCTGAATTTTTGAAGTTTGTTCCTTTTTTATGCTTCGGGCAGATGCTATATGCGTCTTGGGTTACACGCGCGGCAATAACTCGGCACTCTAGGGAGAGTATAACTGGAAATCCCAGATTTTGCTCCTTAGTGGGTGAGACTGAGTAAAACCTACGTGATCGGAAAGAGCGTAAAATAGGCCCTGCTGATTCTTTTCGTACAACTCAAGCTACATTCGTTTTATATTTCGTGTTGTCTTCTATTACATTTCATTACGTTCTATTGCATTATCTACAACTTAAGATACATTGAGTAACTTTGGTTGTACGGATGTATCCAAATATTGAAATAGTTTCAGCGCCGATAGTTTGAGTACATAAATGCTCTGAATTTTACCCCTGGATTTTGCTAAGGAACGCTCGGTTCTTGTTTCAGGGGTAAGTTGATGCCCTTCGGAAGGAGCTCCTTTAAGGAATCGGAAAACCAACACATGCCAAGGGAAACACGCGGCGTCAAAATTCGCAAGCTGATTTGCCTTTTTTTTTTCTTCAAAAGTGTGATTTTATGTTGTTGATTTGCCCGTGAAACAGGGTATCAGGCTATCAGCTGAATCAGAAATGTTTATGTCAAAAGTTCTTCTCATAGACTAAGTTTAGAATGTTTACGAATTCCGTAGGATAAGCTTGTAGAACCAAGGAACATATAAAAGCAAATTCTGTGAAAGGTCGTCAAACAAGGTATTTCTTCATGCCCTTAAGACACGTAGGGTGTGGCCAATGGCAGCCAATCGGATTCTGGCATTAGCCAATAAGAACATCCAAGAACAAATTCCAAAGCACTAAGCGCAAACACTACAAGCCACGCCCCCTTGCGTTTCTTCACTTCTCAGTGATTAAAGATGTTTACATCAACAAATCCTATATAACTGCGAAGCCGGCTGTTCGGGGCTAATCCTGCTTTTTTTCTGATCTATGTAGAAGGGCGACACACAACAAGAAAGTTCTTCATTATCTATATTTTGCAGGTATATTCATCGATAAAGATAAAATAAAATAAACTCAACTTTCAACACCACCTAAACATCCCTCAATAAAAGCATTGAAGCTGAGTGTCGGTCATCTGCGTCCGAGTTCGGCGTTAAATTTTCTAGTTGTGTCGTCCTTATTTCTTCGTGGATTGGAGTAACACCTTAACATTTCGCCAGGTAGTACCGGCCATTCAAATACATCTTTGATGAATATTTAATCTCCTAATCTTAGAAGGCCTGTGTTTAATCGAAGCATTATTTAATTAATTTCCACTTGAGGCGCTTGAAGCAACGCTTTCGCTAACGTGTGTTCATGCAATGTAAAATCCGTCAGTTCAAACTGCTAAAAAACGCAACACGCCGAAAAAAAAACAAAAAAAACATAGCTTCACTGCCACCGAGCGAGCGATTATTCAAACAGGGTGAAGCATAATGCATTTTAGGCCTTTTACAATTCACATGGTACTCTATAGTTGGGACACAGTCCGACACCTGGCTATAGCATCTAAAGCAGTGTTTCTTTTCCCATGGGAGGCACAGGGCTGACCAAACGCTGTAAAAACGTAATGGCTAAGTTATCATTTTAGCATAACTCGCATGTTCGTCTCGCATTTTTTTCCTGCCATTATTACGCTTCATTTTGTTTTTCCCCATGCTGACATCTCTACACTCACGTCTTCCCCCGCGTAATCATTCCACTTTCTCGCTTTTTATCCAGACCACAATGGAGTTGCGATGCCATCCTATTCATTTCAGGCACACACGGAACCTCCTCTGCCTTGCTCTTGAGCATGTGCAAGCACGTCCCTTCCAGTACACGATCAGAAATACGTAGACATACCAGCAAGAAGAAGAAACTGAAAAGGATGACGGAGGAATGCTGTGCCACATGCGCATTCGACGCACTTAGGTCGATTGTCACTGAAAGCTTTAGAAACGACTGGCTTGGCTAGTTATGAGTATCTTGTTATTCAAAAGCAGACAATGAGTAGAGCCCTACATATCAGCAAATTACCCGCGGATTATCCGCAGATATTCACAGTAAACTGGCGGATGCAGATAAAATTTAATCAGACTTGGCGGATTGCGGATCGGATGCGGATGCCACGGGCTGCGAACGCGGATCAGATGCTGATATCCGCGGGTCCGGATCGACATTTTTGTCGAGGCGATCATGAACGTGTGCAGCCACACGATGTAGAGTGAATAAGTGAGGTACTATAAAGTGCATCATCGAATGTATTACAGGAGCAAACTACTCTTTTAGATAAAAGGCTCCAATCGGGGAGAAAATTGTTCTTTACGTCAAGGAAGATTTGATTCTCACCAAAGATCACTGTAAAACGCTCTATTTCGCCAAAAATGGTGTCTCCATGAAAAGTAAAAATGCAGCAGCATCAGTCTTTTCAGGAAGCCTGTTCTTGTTTGCCAGGAAAAGAACGAAAAGCATTCTTTTGGAAACCAAACCCCAAAACGAACAAGCCACAAGTAGAAAAAGCCTGCAAGTAGCTCCTTGCCTTCAAGTAGATCGAGGAGATTGAATTCGATTTTCTGGAGTGATGGAACTTGCGGCAGCACGAGTTTCCACACCTCATTCTTGTAGCCGTACATGCCACGTGCCAGCATCAAGTGATCCAAGGCAGAGAGACTTCTCATTGGTGGGCAATAATTTAGGAGAGGCGAACTACTCTGGATCAGTCCCTGTTGACGTTGTTCTGTTTCTTCGACACAGTAACCTCGACAAGTAAAACGTTGCGTGTGTGTCCGCTTTTTTTTTTATTTAGACAGTTGGCACTGAGTTGTTTTTAAGTATATGATCCCGAGCTCGCAATTCAAAATTCGTGTTTTAAGCTGAAACCGACAGGAGGTGTTGCTATTATTGAATATTCTGATATTTCCCCAGTGGTTGACTCGACGCCTTACCACGTGTACACGAGTACTTTGCCGCGGTTAGTGAGCGCCTTTCCTTTCCCACTTTATTACTTCGCCTTAACAAGATGACACAATGTTATTAGTGTCTCCTTTGTTAATTTTAATGCTTAAAAATATGCGTCTGCTTGAAGTGGGATTTACAGAGCAAAACATAAAATAATATTACAATTTCTTTCCGTTTGAGCGCATCCTCGGAACAGAGTGTCAGTGTCACGGACTCCCAAGACAAACTCATAGCTGCGATAATCTTTCCAGCGATGCGAAGTGTCTCTGGAAGGATGACCACTGATTTTATAATTACGATAAGACAAAATACAATAAAATAACTTTCACCGTATTCTGACAGGACGGGTTTTTCGTACAACGCTAAGCAGACGGCTTTAGGATACCATCCAGGTGCTTTTGTTTTATTTTTATTTATGCTTGAGTTAGCGATGTAAAATTAATACGACGGTTGAGGGTCAGATGCTGTCTCCGAATTTCGCGGATGCGGTTCGGATACGGAGACAAAGTCTGAGTATCCGGATTGGTGGCGGATACAATTATTTAAGAACATTGGGGATGCGGTTCAAATGCGGATACGAAGTCTACGGATCCGGATCGGATGTGGATGATCAAACTGTTATTCGCGCAGGGCTCTAACGATAAGATTGAGATATTCGACGAGAAGAACGCCAAAGAATAAATCGCATACAAAAACGAGTGAACATAATGAACCTCAGCTCTACTCTTCTTAAACTAAAAGCAACTAAAGTGTTTTTGTTTTTTCTTAGCAGTTTGACTGTTTTTGTTAGGTCGTTCCCTCCCATTATCTGATAGTAAGATGCGAGCATATGTCGAACATTTAATCTGTCGGTGTAGTTCTTTTTTTTTTTTCCAAAGTGGTGTTTTGCGTGTTTTTTTTTCTATTTGAAAATGGAAAAAAAAAGGTTGAGGGACGAGCACGTTTTGCGTTTCTTGACACCGCCCATTGAGAGTGTGATGTTTACGTTTATGCACTGTCGCAGATTGATACGGTCAACGTTTCCGTGAAACCGGATGTAGGGATAAGCCAAACCTTGACTGAAAATCGGTTCACACACTGGCGTGAGTCGGATCGAGTGCGACTGCAATGCCTTGCGACGTACGTGTCGCTATGGTAACAGCTGCGTTCGCTCCAACAAAACGGGGTAAAAAAAACCTGTTTTGTTGGATCCGTCGCAGCGGTTGCCATAGCAACACGTACGTTGCAAGCCGTTGCAGTTGCGCTCGGTCGGACTCGACGCAAGTGTATGAATCGCCCCTAACCGTTAACAGTGGGCATTCGAGGCAGACGTTGAGCGCGGATTCTTGTCGTGCGCTGGGGGTACATCAATGACGTCGCTCACAGGTGACGTCCGATGGCGCTGAGAGCGGGTTTTTGAGAGGGAACCAAGACATCTGTAAGTGAAAAGCAAAAAGGTCGCCTTTTGTGGAACATATTTTATAAACTAAAGCCCAACGAATCCGGTACAGTTCTTAAATAAAATTGTTATAATCTTTATTTGTTTATTCAAAAAACACAGTCTCATGAAACAAAAAGAGGCGAGTTTATTGTCACGGACACCTTAAGAGAGACAAGACGTGGTAAACACCACGTATCTTATTATCAATCCGTAGCCAATGAGAGATATGAATGAGCCAATAAATTTTTTGAAGCAAGAATCACAAAGATTGTGCTTCGTTATTTGTATGTTTGCGTCCTCTTCGGCGTGATCATAACACGCCGCAAACTGTGTTGGACGACAGGATTCATTTATTCGAAAGTTCATCCTAATTCGACAAACTTATCACGATTAATCGTGCTGTTGTGGGTGTAATAGAGCGCCTGTGCTTTGCAAAATCAGCCATTTTTGTCCCATCATGTCATTCCATTTCGTTTACATCAACATTAAAATAAACAATCTGTGGCGAAATCGAAAGCAAGTTATAATTGAAGGGTTCCGCTGCTTCTAAATGTTTACGGTGTCTTTTGTGAGTAATTATTTTTACGAGCACTGCATCCATATATATATATATATATATATATATATATATATATATATATATATATATATATATATATATATATATATATATATATATATATATATATATATATATATATATACATATATATATATATATATATATATATAACAAGCTTCCGATAAAGCAACAAAAAGAAAGCTGTTACTAACTCGTTATTTGCTCACAAGGCGTGCCATCAATCCCAACAACCGCATGGATTAAGATTTTTACTAATGCTGCTTGTCAGAAGGACCGGTTTTTCCCCTGGAGACGACTGAAAATAATTAAGGCACGGAGGCCGAGGTAATAAAATAACCCAAAAAATAACTATTCATTTTTACAGCTAGACAAATCGATTTGCCGTAATTATTTGCAGTGCTCCGACGCCAATTTGTATGAATATTTTCGGGTGCATACCCGCAAATATTCGTACACTAAAGTTCCCGACTAAAACCGCATAAAAGAAAACAGCAAATTTTATTCTTGCTTTACCTAACTCGCCGCAGATGTAATAATTTCCGATTAGGCGAACAAGCGTTGCACGTCCGGAGACACAATGTATTTCTCCGCTAACCCCCTGATTATTCTCCGAGTTTCATTTGTGCCCTTGTTTCTTTTCATTATGTAAACCTCTCTGTCTGTGTGTTTTTTTTTTAACTATGTCGTTTGGGTGCGCCAAGAACAAATCACTTGATGACCAGTTCCTCAATCATCACGCGGATTATTTGAAGAAAAACTATTATAGGCTTCGAGTGTTGTTCAACAAATATTCGGTTCGCTGTAGGTATGGTGCATTAAACGCGCCCCCGACTGGTGTGTTTACCGCGTCCAAGAAATCGGTCCCTCGATTTTCGCCTGATGACGTCATAGAGGCGTCATGCTGCCACCCGCTGCGATCCTGGCGGCGTGTCGCAGCAGCGGTGTGATGTGACAGGCGCCTGTTCTGCTGCAGGTCGCTGTCCAGCTTGGCAGTCCACGGAAGCTTCGGCAGCCAGGAGTCGGGACGCCGCGACGACAGCGACACTCGCGTGCGCTCGTGCTTTTCGCACAACATTTCTGCAACCAACCGCCAGGATCGCGACACCCGACAGCAGGACACTCCGGCTTCTGTGACGTCATTTGTTGCTACTTCGGGACCACTTTCGATGCATGGACGGAGTTGGACGCTAAACACTCCAGTCGATTTTTCCGAAATATTTTTAGTACACTTCCTTTAGCGCGACGCGAGTGTCTGTAATGCACACTTTTCCGGTGTTTTGACTTTTTGCTTTGGTATTCAAGGTTTCTTTCCCAGAGAACCGTGCACGTTGCATTGGTACGTGCCCTAATGGCGCATCCTGTACGGAGATGGTCGGTCCAGGCTCCACGGCGCCGGCGCAGCATTCTCGCGTTTGTCGCGTTGCGCCATCTGTCAACAACACATCTAAGTGCAAGCACCGCCTGCCAATGCCTTCGTTCTGTGATCTACCAGTGGATCTACAAGATTCGGCAGCGTTGGTGGCGTCCATCGTCTCAAGATAATGGAAAGGAGCTTGTGACATTTTGTCAGTTGCGGTACGCACCGGGAACTTAAACGCACGACACTGGGGCCATTTCTAGAGCGTAGCGTCTCACGTAATTCTTCGCTAGGGAACCAAAAGTCGTCGCGCACCGACCCAGGAGAAACGGAAGTATTTCTCAACCCTTGTCATGACGGCTGGATGTTGCGCGAGCACCCTGTATTGACACTCTATATTCCCCGCGTAAGGTTAATATAATAATTTAGAGGGAAACATACCATGCATTGGGGCCATTTGGGAGTGGCGGGGCATAGACGCCGACATAGGCGGTCCCATTTAGAGGGTCTTGATGGGTCCATATCACTGGTGATTCCTTAATATGCACAAAGAAGCAGCAGAACATCACCTGGAAGGTATGTATTATATTTACTTTTCTAGCTTACTTTTCAGGGAAACACCGGAATCACACATTGTATGAAACTAAATAAAGTTGACAAGCGCTCGAGCATCTTCAGTATAGTCGCGTCAAAGCGAACTCGCCTAACCTTTGGTTTGCTTACTTTCTGCGCTCTTCTGTCGCTCTCTTTCTCGTTCTGTCTCTCGGTACCACCGATGTCAGCGCCCAAAATGTGCCGCTTTCTGTTCCCGTCTTCATCCCCCTTGTGGGTGCCGCCATTCTGTAGCCTATTGCATAGTGGGTGGAATTGATGATAGTTTCGATTCAAGAGTGCGACTTCCTCAGCTTTGATTTGAATACGATGTTCGGAGGCCTGGGCGACGTCGTTTTATTCTGCCGCAGACTGTTTTTAACGTCTCTGGTGAAAGAAAAAGCATTTCGTGCGATTTCAGATAGAACTTCAGACAACCGACAACAAATAATTTTAAGTCACTAGATGGTTAAAGTGGCGTTACTCGGAAAATTAGTTTATTTGGTGACCCTAGCAGAACCATTCAATCTGACCAATAAAGAATGTTGCTACCATAATATGTTGTTGCAATCTTTGCCGTTTTCATGAATTCTTAAAGAAATAGTGAACCGAAATTTGGATTTAAAAAAAAATGCAGGAGATGTAGGCGGGACGCTACAATCCCTACAACACTTCTCGTAAAGCGATATCTTGCAATGGACGGCCGGATATTCTGGAAAAAGAGGTCGAGATTGAACCAGGCCGACGAGGCGCGTGACGTGAAGATACCTTGTTTCCTCCTCTCTTCGCTTCGCCCCCTCAAGGCGGCGAGGCGGAGAAGACGCGAGGCCGTTCTCTCTCCTTCTC
The DNA here is from genome assembly GCA_037355805.1 of Ixodes ricinus. NCBI lineage: Eukaryota > Metazoa > Arthropoda > Arachnida > Ixodida > Ixodidae > Ixodes > Ixodes ricinus. The sequence goes on from JAZHYW010030000.1 coordinate 123,435, forward strand.
GACTCTTCTCGGAGAAACAAGACGTAAACGTATCTGCCAAATGCGCCTGCTTTTTTTTTTTTTTTGAAAAATACGGTCATCTGTTTGAGATATCGCTGTATGAGTGATGTTTTGGTGTTTGTAGCATCCCGTTGTACGCTTTTGCTGCGTGTTTTGTGGAATCCAGAGTTTGGTTCAGCATCCCTTTAAAGTGAGATTTGGTCAGTCATCTGTTCCTATCCGGAAAACATAATTCTATTACTCCTAGTTTTAGTGAATCAGAAGTAACTGCTACTGAAATCTATGGACACAGATTTACATGATGCGTTTATACTTTAAGGCACCGCCGGCGACCTCAACCAGTTCTCGATCAACGGTGTTCTGCACAAAAAAGCTAATTTTCAGTTTCTCTCTTTTTTTTTTTTTTTAGGATTTTGAGTGTATGTGTGTGTGTGTGGGGGGGGGGCAGCTTTGTGCATTTGGTTTTTATAAATACGCACAAGGGACAGTTAAATATATGCGATATGCATTTGCGTTTACATGTCCGGGTATCAGTACGCTTGGTTGCAGTCCTTTTTAATGTATAATGTCATATGTTTAATTAGCTGATTTTACTGTGAGTATATAGCATACAATTCCTGTCCTCCACTCAATCTACGTGTTGATCAAAATGCTGCCACAGCGTTCCTTGGGTCAACGCAGCAAAACACACAACTGTAAACCAAAAAGGAAGTCTGGCCGCCCATCTTTAGAACTCGAGACATCAGTGACGGCCTTTCATCAGACGATCTAATGAAGGAACCCCAAATGAAAAAAGCTCGTTCATCAGCCCCTGCTAATGAAGTGTCCCACCCTCCACCCCTCCCGAAGTAATAAAAGAGGCAGCTCGCTGGTACAGAATTAAGGACTTCTCAGTCTTATCCAATCAATGTGAAACGCAAGAGCAGATAGAATGATTCAACTGGAGGAAAACCTTCAATGTTCTCAGTAACGATAAAAATAAAAATAACTCAGAATTAACAGAGTGTTGTTGCGATTGTTTTCATCTACTTGATAAGACACAGAATTTGGTTTGAAATTACGCTGAGAGATATGCACAAAATTACTGATACTGTGATGATGATTCAGGGTCGATGGCATTTTTCTCAAAGAACAAAGCGGGTAGGTGAAAATACAAGAATCAAAGAAAGAATAAAAACACTTAGGGACAAGGACAACTGTGCAGTGTGTCCTGTGTTTTTGTTCTTTCTCTGAATCTGGCTTTTTTTTTTTTGAGTTCGTAATTTTCGTTGTATTAAGCGCGTTTCTTTGTGTTTCTTTCGTCCGAAATGGTGACATAAAATAGCATCAATGGCATTATGTAGCAAGTTCTACCAAAGGAATTTAGTCTGCTATTTCTTTCTTGAATATCCAGGTCGTGACCGGGTTCACGGTTTTATAATTTGAACAAATGGTTGGGTGAACACTTGACGAACACAAAAAGAGGGTAGGAATTCCGTGCCAACATTTTTGTCTTTCATATGGTAGACTCACTTGATATCTTTCAGGTCGCCAAGTTGTCCACACAACTCACAAGTTGTAATGCATCGCTAAGGCAAAATGCAACAAAGATAAAAAATGAAAGACGTTTACAACACCCTGTAACGCCGAATTAGAGCGCAGCTCTTGAGGAGGAGGAGGGAAGGGTACTGAGGGGAGGTATACCCCTCCTCCCTCCTCCTCACCTCCTCATCGTCCCTGCAACTCCTCCTCCTCTTCCTCCACCTCGTCATCCTCCCACCCTTCTCCTCCTCCCCTCCTCCTTCACCTCCCTCATCCTTCAAACTCCTTCCCTCCTCTCACCCTCCCTCCTCTTATCCTCCTCCCCCTCCTCCTCTTCTCCCTCCCCCTCTTGACCTCCCCCTCGTCCTCCTCCCCCGCGCGTTACATCATGGGAAATGTCCTATAATGGCCCCTGCGGGACCCTCGTGACGTCACACGTGACGTCACGAGTGACGTCACGAGGGTCCCGCAGGGGCCATTATAGGACATTTCTCATAATGCACCGCGCGGTTACACCCACAACGATGGTGGCAGGCGACGCCACTCAAGCCGAAAACGGGTGCTTAAAGGCACGACCACATTGGCGTCGGGGAGGCCTGCGGCGCGACGGTCGACGCGGCCGGCTGCCGACCAAAACCAGTTTTCGGCTTCAGCGGCGCGACGTACAGCTCCGCAGAGCCAACCGCTCCTTGCGCGGTTCAGAGCTCGCCGCAGAAGAGAGGAGCCAACGGGAGGTGGCGTAGATAGTGACGTCGCGATGCCATGGCAACGCTCAAACCGGTCCTCCGCTGCGCGTCTTTCACGTTCCGAAGGACGTGTTTCGTGTCGTCTGCTATCCCTATTTCCCCCGATGCCTTCCCCAGCGGAGCGGCTCCTTGAAACTGTGCGACTGTTTTCCTTTTTATATGACAAGACGCAGCCAGACTACCTAGATGATGACGCTAAGAACAACCGCTGGGAAATTATAGGAGAGGATTCGGAATTACAAGTGCGTTTTTCCGTGGCACTTGTTGTATGTCGTCTGTATTGTGACGGATGTCGTGTTGATTTGGTGACACTTTCGAAAGTAGCCTTCATCTCCGGCGCGCCGCCGGGGCAGCAAAGCACTGACCTGCCCTTCGGTGTTTCGGTAGAACCAACTCGGCCGGACCCAAAACCTGTGCCTCCTCCCCTTCAGAGCGCGGCGACGTCGCAAGATCAACGAGCAGGCTAGGATAATCACATTCACGTTGATCACCAGGTCATTATCGATACCTAGCATGTAGGCAGCGAGTGCGGTTTCGATGCTGATATATGCGAAAGATGAGAGCCGAAACGGAGGAATCTAGCGAAGAGCAGAGGACGAAAGAGCGGGAAATCCGACGGGAGTCGCGATCGCGAGAGCCAGTGCTGTCACGTGACGCCCGCAAAACGGAGGCCAATGTGGACTCCTCCCGTTGGGACGCCGGACGGCGTGCCGCCCGGCGGCGCCGTTCACGCTTATGTAAACAAACCTTAAAAGTTGCGCTCTAAAAAAAAAGGCCTCTTTTACTAACGTACAGATTCGTTTTTTTTTCTTTTTTGACCCCGTATGTTTTGTGTTGAGTTGCACTAAAAATAGAAAAGAAGTGCACTAAAAAATAAAAAAGTAAAAAAACATGAAGTTGAAATGAAAATCACGGTCTTGATTTCAGGGGTATGTTCAGGCTCTGTTGCCACAACAGATGGTGCAAAATCGATATTATTGAAACGTAGAGGAAATCTTCCCTGTACCTTCATTTTGTAAAGCTGAACAACGTCTAATTTGACATGACCACCCGGCATACCTCTCAACTGTGAACCCAGACAGTTTGACCGAGTCCACACTTATAACGGCTGTCTTTAATTCGAACATCAACACGGTAAGTAAACGCGATAGAAGTTCCCACCGCAAAGGTGTAAATGCAAGGTGCAGATGGCACGCCTCGAAAGAGGCGAATCTATCCTATACGTCGAGAAAGTGTTCCAAAATGCGTCTTTCGCGCATCGGAACGCAAGGATGGCAATCAGAGGGCAACATAAAGAACTCGTAAGGAAACGCACGATGACAAGGAATCCAAACGCGCGCCGTCAATGGTTGAGGTCAGGCGGAAACAAAAGCACATGGAGCATTTGGGAGGTAAACAAAAGCACGAGATGCGCAAAGTGCAGACGAACTTGCGGGCCGTATTCACGGCTAGAAGGGAGAGGCAATAACGGTTCGGAAACGCCAAGTGTTTTTTTTTTTTTTCCATCTTGCCTCCCTACCGACAACCGTGTTGGATACTGAAGACTAATAATCTCTACCGTATTTTGCTTTCCCTCCAAATGTACCTGTAGGTTATATATATATTTTTTCTTCTGCTTTGCAGTATCGTTTCGACACACGAGGAGCGGGAGATGTCCGCTACCCGGAACAGAAGTGCCTCCCGTTTCCGCCGCCATATTTCCGTTTAAGCTTCCACTTTCATGTTAATTTCTTTGCTTATCGAGTGTCTTTATCTAAAATCAACCGCTGCAAATGCGCATTTGCCCGGCGCAAGCGGCAGATTACCACTGCGATGATCATTATTTATTATTTTCCGCTCTTTCTTGTTTGAGTACGTACTGTACGCTTTGTGATCCCCACTTGGAACTCTATATATTTTAACTTCGTTTTCTGTTTATGACTGTTTACTGATATTTTCTTTTGGTTTCTACGCTGCACTTTTTCAGCACAAGCTCTTTGACGGCGAGTGATCCAGAAAGACACGAACAGAACAAACGCAAAAATAGAGTGAGACGATGCGTAATACTGGAGGAAAAACATCACGTCCACTCGTATACATCCACCAACAAGTGATGACAAAAATATAGAAACAAAAACACGCACAAGTTACACAAAAAAAATTGTTGTTATTTCAATGGGATAAGAGTAAGTCTTCGGCTCTTCGCCATGAACTAACCAGAAAAAAGGGGTTTTGCTGTATTGACATTTTTCGGTAGCTCTGAGTAGACGAAGCTGTTTCTCCATGAGGAATGAGTGCACAAGTGTTTTCTCCAAAATGATTTTTTTCTTTCCCATCTTCTCTTTTTCTTTTTCTTTCTCTGTACTTCTTTATTTTTAATCACGAAACTTTGGAAAATAAGTTCCCCAGCGTTCGAGCGATTACGAGCTGCTCAATGTTTACTTTAGCAGCTTTGCCGAACTTGAGCCCTTTTAGCTGCTCAATGTTTACTCGATGAATATATCGTTTTCGCGGCTTTTTGTCGAGTTCGAAGCTTTAGCCATTTTCATGTTTACAAATATCCGTCCCCTCGAGAGTATGTTCGTGGCTGTGCAACGCGAGCAAAGCACGCGCTATACGCACGAACGCTGAAAATGTCACCGGCTGAAAGCCCCTTTAATGAAATGGTCTAACGCTGATCTTCAATGTATTCTGTAACACGCACAGCCCGTATAGAATGGGCCGTGATGGCAGTTGCTTCGTGGATAGGATCTATACCGGGTGCTTCATCGAACATCGAACAAACTTTTTCATGTAAAACATAAGCATCGCACCAAAATACGTTATCTCTACACTATTGGTCGCTGTCAAGGGGCCAATTCCTTGATGTGCATAGCGAGAAACTGTTAGCGCAAACAAAAAAATCGCAACGTTTTTTATTCATTTGTTTGTATTTAAAGGTTGAGTTGGTACTTACTATTAAAAGTAAGTACCAACTTCTGGCACTAGCCTAAGTGGCAAAATTTAGTGATCGCCTATACTTTTCCGCAGTAAAGGGGAAAGAGCGCCAATGTTGCGTTCGCGCTGACAGTGTCGTGCAGTGTACATAGCGTTTAGGCTAATTTATTTTTTACACATTATTTATGACTACGTTTTTTTTGTTTTTTGGTTTAGTGAAAAACAAACAAATAGTTACATTCAATATTGTAGGGACATTTTGAAGAATATACTAAATATGTCAGTGTTTAGAAAGATAAGAAGTGCGTGCTTCGTTTTTCTGGGAACCGACAATGCAGCCTATCTCGATGAACACGCGCGGACTTTTTTGCTCCTCGTTTGGTTTTCTTTCCGACAGCCTCGAACCTACAACAGAAGTGATAATGTTTTCGCGCGACGAGTACATTGTACTTCAAGTAAAGTACAAGTATTCTAAACCTCCTTAAAGTAGTACTTTAAGTACAATGTACTTAAAGTACTTCCCAACACTGCACAGGTTTGGGTGTGCAAATATGTCGAACACAGATATACTGCATGTCCATGTTACGCAGCAACAGGACACATGTCCACGTTGCGCTTCTACCGGGAAGAATAAAGAGAGAGAAAAAAGAGCGCCTGAATTTACCGTTGGAATATTACTCCAGAGTCTTTGCCGCCGCGTTTGTTCCCAAGGTTATAAGAACTTATTTTTTTCGTAATGATCAGAAGTATTGTCAACTGAGCCATGCTGCCGCCCATACCGACTTCAGACATGGAACGCTCCCAAAATTGTATTCACACCAGGCATTTTTTTCTCTATACGAAGGATATGTTTGTGAAGTATGCACATCACGTTTTCTTCGAGCGACGGAAATATATGCACGGCCGTAGCTGCATCAAAAGTGGATATATTCGAAGACACTTCAGAAACAGTACAACGTAAACAACGGATGGCGTGACTTCCTTTCACAAAAAAAACACCTCGCTTCAATTTTTTTCTTCGTTTTAATCTTCTTTTTTTTTCAAACTCGTAACAAATTTGCCTTAAGTCTACACTTCTGAAATATCAAAAGAAGATCAGTAGAAAATAATAAGGTTCTCTAAAAAAAATAAACAAGGAGTGGATGCACGTTCTCTCTTCGATAAAAGAAAAATAACAGCGATAGCTCTTTTTCGGTGGCTATTTTTTATGGCTTATTTATGCGGGGGTAAAAAGGACAGGATTCTTCGTGTTGCCTATGCGTGGAATACAAGTTTGGCCCCAGACGAGAACGTAATGGGTTATCCGCTAAAGGTCTCCGCAAGGTGTCTCCCCAAATGTTTCGCTTCGAGCGCTTTTTTTATTATTATTATTCTGCGTAATTCAAAGCGCGTGTATTGATGAGTTAGAAAACTCAGATTGGGGCAACCAGTCACGTCGACGGTTCGCAGCAGAGCATTCAGATGGCGGGGCTCTCTTGTATCTCGGAAGTGGAAGTAAGGGAAAATCCAAACTATGTCACACAGTTAGCACGTATACATAACATCGGCGATTTTTTTTTCTTTGCATTTTTTTATGGATTTGAGGTTATTGTTTAACACCAAGTTTTACAGAATTGGTGCCGCACATGTAAGCACCCTGTGCGGAGAGCAAGTTCATTTGCTCCCTGCACAGGAGTTGGTGGTGACGTCAGAACAACGTCGAGCTCTTATTGGCTGATTGAAAAGCTAGTGGGTAGACCTCAATGCATCTAGCACTCAGGTCTACCCACTATCCTCCAATTAGAGCCAATCAGAGATCGGCGTCGTCCTGACGTCACCGTAACTCCTGCGCAAGTAGCAGTCGACTTGCTCTGCGCATGCTCGCAGCCAGCAGTCGCATCGAGACTTGTGCCCTTTACTTGAAATTGTCATAGATCACAATTACAAATTACCGAGTCTAAAATGTAATGGATTACCGTTATAAATTACTTTCGCTGAAAAGTGGATTGCTTTACTCGTTACGTAGCAAATTACTTTCGTATGCTTGGGAGAAGAGCGTGTTGGTTCAGTTCAAGGATGAAGAAAGAATAAAACATATAAAACTGGGACAATACAACACATCTTTCAGCTAGCAACGGACGAGTAAAAATTTTCAACAGCGAGCAGCCGGATAAAATCCATTGCTTCAAAGTTCGACACGAATGTTGTTTTCTCGTGCCGCATGCGTCTTAAGCAACTCTGTCAACAAGTGAACAACAACCGGATTCCAATTAGCTGCACTGTTAAACACGAAAAGAAATTCATTCCATGCAAAGAGAAGAAAGTTTACTCCATCCCCTTGAGCTGCGGCCATCAATACATAGGTCAGACCGGCAGATGCACCAATCACAGACTCCGGGAACATCACAACGAAGTTTCTAAGGCCTCACCAGATTCCTATCATCCCATAGTCATACATGCCCGTTCGTGTTCGCTTTGTCATCCCCTCTTTGATGAAACAAAAATCCTGGGAGGGCATGACAGCCGATTTGGCAGGGAGATCATAGAGTCATTTGCCATGACCACCGTAAATAACAACGTGTCAAACCCTTCCCTCCTGCTGACGAAAACTGAGGTTGAATTTCTAAAATCCGAGATAAACCCCCTCTCTGACTTGCACTTCGCGTTTTTTATCTCCCCTTCTCCCTTTCCCTCCTGGGTATACACGAACTCACCTCTGTTACGTCACGGCGCGGTGGTGGCGCGTCGGTCGCACTTCCGGTCTGGGGCTGTGGGCGGAAGGCCCCATGTGAGGCGTGTATTCCTGCGTTGTTTTGAAAGGAACCTGACGAAAACGTGCCTTTTCGTCAAACCGCCGCGACTGGGGCTGTACTAAAAGAGTCGAGAAAGGTTTGAAGATCAGTTTTCATGTTCTCGGTTCGTCCGAGACCGTGGATATGTGCTGTAAAAATGGTAAACCAGACGCCGCCGGACCACAATTGCTTGGGCGGGAAGCACTTTGGGTTGAATTCACGGATACTTGTGGTCATCAGATTTATTTGTTTTGTTCCAACATGAACGCCGGAAAACCGTCAAGTTGTACGGCCCACCTGCGGACTACGTTCAGTGCGTCTTGAAGTTCGAACGGCCGTCTGATCGTTCGAACTGTCGTCTGCTCTTTCAAACGCTTCTGCTTGTCGTCTGCTAGACGACACCGGCCTGTAGACGAAATGTTGGCCCGGTACTTGCGATAAGAAGTAAGTGCAGGCCTCAAAAGACTTAAGTTTGAAGGTTGGTAAGCAGGCTCCACGTAAACAGTAGATACAAGGAGATGTTGATTATTGTTACCAGCGGCCATCACCGACTTGTTATGCCTGATTCACTTCGTCCGATTCTGCTTGCGATTTTCAGTATCGACGTCGACTATCTCAGCTACGGTTTACGCTTTTGCAGCCCGAGCGACGTCGCGACTGAAAATTGCGAGCAAAATCTCATCATGTGAGTCAGGCTTTAGCGTACATTCTGCGGCGTCCACGCGGAATGAATCGCCACATGTCACATTATTCACGCGAAGTTTTGCGGTGTAACGAGCCTCGGTAATTTCGCTGACGCCGCTCATGTAGTCAGACATTGCCAGGAAGACGTAGAATCAACAATTCGAAAGCGATAAAGGGCAGGGGGACTCACACCGACGCCGACAACATCGCATTTCAATGGTTTGTTTATGGGCGACGGCGAGCTTGTTGCCCACACCCCCGCCGCGCATGCGCGGCGCCGGTGGCGTCCGCTAGGAGCGCTCCGGGCGCTCCGGTTTGTTTGTAAACATGAGTTGGTGTATAGTCGGCTGCTCGCTGTTGAAAATTTTTACTCGTCCGTTGCTAGCTGAAAGATGTGTTGTTTTGTCCCAGTTTTAATTGTTTTATTCTTTCTTCATCCTTGACTTCAACCAACACGCTCTTCTCCCAAGCATACCTACATTTCTGAGCCATGTTCCGTCCCAGTCCCAACTGCGAGCCACCGATCTTCAACCCGGCTTCCTTTTTCGAGGCTGCTTGCCTCATCTCAAGAATGAATTTGCTCCGTCTAAGGCTCCGCTCGCTCGGTCTGCACCTTCGCAAGAGTCTCCCTCATCCTGGAGTGGCCTCCGTCCTTGGATTCCAATGTAACAACTGGGCCTCCATCTACCGCATCATGCAGATATCGAGAAAAGAAATATCCCTCGAACTCCAGCTTCTGGGGAGGGTCCTTCCCAGCTGCATGACGAACTTGTTTGGCTCTGGATTCCGCACGCACCCTTCGTACCTGTTCATCGTCGATGCCGCGTCTCGCCTCCTTGAAGCTTCATGGAAAGAAGTCATCGCTGGAGTGACTGCCTCCTGCCGTAAGCTGAACGAGACGAAGTTCGAACCGCCAGTCCTTTTGTGCAACACTGCTCTCTCGTCCGACACCATGGAACTGCTCTCCAAAGGCCCCAAGTTTGCCCCAGACCTTCCCACTAAGAAGGTTGATCAACTCGCCGCCGTACATCAAGTCGCCGCCGCCATCCCAGAACCACAGAGGCAAGATTTTCTCGGCTCCGCCATCCGCGCTGTGTGCTTCCACCCACCCCCAAGCCAGGCAAGATTTCTCTACACGCCGCTGTTGAAGAGCTCCGTCAAGATCACCTAAAGCTGTTAGAATCCGATAAGACAGGTGTTTTTGTTGTGTTAGAGGAGGGAGATTTTGGAGATAAGGTGAATGCCGCCCTTTCAAAGAATTTTGTCAAACTGAAATCGCGACCGTCCGGGACCCTCAGGTCAAGAGCTAAACAACTCTGTTTGTCTTTGAACCTGTCGTCCCTAAAAAGTGCCATTAGTAGTCCGGCGAAGCAGTACCTTTCAGTTTTCTTCACTGCAAAAACACATAAGACTGGAGTTCCCCTCCGAAGTATTGTGTCGGAAAAGGGTTGTTGGCAGAAGCACCTCGGGCTCTTTCTACAAAAGCATCTGTCCTGCATCCACCTTCCTCAACCCTTTAGAGTGTCTAACTCAACAGAACTCATCTCTCTCATCAGCTCACAACATTTCTTCTCCTTGCCGCACTCTATTTTTTCACTTGACATAGAAGACATGTATTTCAATCTAGATCCTACCGCATTGCTTGCCTCAATCTCCGACGCCATCTTTGAGCACGGAGCCGTGGATTTTCAGAATTCCTCCGGAGTCTCCGTTGCTGGATTCGTGGACCTGATTCATCTATATCTCCAGTCCACCTTAGTTGAACATGAGAGAGGGATCTACCGCCAAAAGAAAGGAGTTTGCATTGGTTCATGTCTCGCCCCCGTTCTCAGCGAGTTATTTCTTTTATTCGTCGACAGAGCCATAAAAGCACAACTGGACATCTCCGCGCCTGGCTGCCATGTTTTCAGATATGTAGACGACTATCTCATCATTCATCCTGATCAAACTTCTCCAGATAGCATTACAGCCGTTTTTTCCGCCTGTTCGTCAGGCCTTACTTTCACGAAAGAAGAACCTTCAAATGAAGGTCTTCAGTACCTGGATTTGCGGCTTCACGTCAGTTCCACTGGACTCTGCTGGGCCTTTCAACAAAGGTCTGCTAAACCTGTCCTACCGTTTTCTAGCGCCCATTCGAAGTCAGTCAAACACGGCATCATCAAATCGTTGTTTTCTTCATCCTTCACGAAGTCTTGCTGTCATCTTTCAGAAGATAGCTTCAAATTCCAGCACAAAAGGCTCGTCAAGGCAGGGTTTCCCGTCGACCTTCTACGATCAGTAATGGAAAGGCTGATTCGCGGGCCTGATCGCCAGTCACCAGCCACAAAAAGAAAGCCCGATTCGCCGTCATCCCTTACGTACACAATTCAGCCCACCGGATAAAATCCATTGCCTCAAAGTTCGACACGAATGTTGTTTTCTCGTGCCGCATGCGTCTTAAGCAACTCTGTCAACAAGTGAACAACAACCGGATTCCAATTAGCTGCACTGTTAAACACGAAAAGAAATTCATTCCTTGCAAAGAGAAGAAAGTTTACTCCATCCCCTTGAGCTGCGGCCATCAATACATAGGTCAGACCGGCAGATGCACCAATCACAGACTCCGGGAACATCACAACGAAGTTTCTAAGGCCTCTCCAGATTCCTATCATCCCATAGTCATACATGCCCGTTCGTGTTCACTTTGTCATCCCCTCTTTGATGAAACAAAAATCCTGGGAGGGCATGACAGCAGATTTGGCAGGGAGATCATAGAGTCATTCGCCATGACCACCGCAAATAACAACGTGTCAAACCCTTCCCTCCTGCTGACGAAAACTGAGGTTGAATTTTTAAAATCCGAGATAAACCCCCCTCTCTGACTTGCACTTCGCGTTTTTTATCTCCCCTTCTCTCCCCTTCTCCTTCCCTTTCCCTCCTGGGTATAGTCGGCTGCTCGCTGTTGAAAATTTTTACTCGTCCGTTGCTAGCTGAAAGATGTGTTGTTTTGTCCCAGTTTTAATTGTTTTATTCTTTCTTCATCCTTGAAATTAATTTCACGTTACATTTCCCGTACACTTATTAAGAAAACAATAAAAATGTTTTTGATGTCTTCAAAAATGTTTTGCAATACCATACTTTCCATTTCTCCTACGCCGGCATTATGGCAGTACTCGTAAAAATAAATATATCTTATTGAAGAGAAAGAGTGTAGGTGCACTCGGTTTCCTGTAAGCTGATAAGGCAGCGAAAGATGCACCCATACTCACGCCATCCCGCTGACTTGGGCGATCGGAAGTGGTCCTTGGAATTCGAAAGAAAAAGCTAGCGGTACCCATGCCCATATAGCAGCGTCCACCTCCGCAGGAGATCAAAAAGACAACAGCAATACGTA